>OOFC01013819.1:0-19856 GCA_900323345.1 Pseudochromis fuscus | reverse complement strand
AAAATTACCCCCCCCCCCCACACCCACCACCCACCACCCACCACCATTCAGATGCATAACGTTCTGTTCCTAACCTGGACAGGATGAGCCCCCTGGCACAGAGTCAGACATAAGTTTGAGTGCTTCTCAACACCTTATCCAAGCAGAGCAAGGTGACCTACTAGTGTCATGTCAGCCATTTGTGGAACAAGGAGAGTTGAGAGTACTTTCTCCCTGTGAATGCTGAGGTGTGTGTGTGTGTGTGTGTGTGGATAATAGAGATGCAGGCACGGGTCTAGAAACAAGCAGGACTGATGAGCCCTTTACAGATCACTGTAGAGATCAGAACATCCTGGTATTTGTACAAATACACTGTTTGTTTTCCAGACTACAAGCTTCAGTACACGAAATGAAAGTTTCTCATTTTTTATTTTGTATAAAGTTTGAAAGAACTCTGTGTAAGATACAATCCTTTTAACACATAGTACATGAACAGTGTATAGCCTGGTCTGTATCTGCAAAGGTAGATTCAGGCTATTATGCAAATACTCTGCTTTATCCAGCGTGGCGTGACTGATGGCGAATAAAATGTTAAATGCAAAATGATCTCCCTCGCATGTCCGCTACAACACAACAACAGCAAATTATACAATATTTGATTTAGGAACACCTTGATAACACAAAACACACAAGTTAATATGTCATGTTAATATAAAAAATAAAGAGATAAATCATAAGCTTAAAAGCAAGTCTAGAGTAACTTGGGTGTCTGGCAAAGATAAAAAAATGACGAGAGAAAATGGGATCATAAATGTCATAAAACTGCAGGGATGAGGAAATTGTGTAAGTACGTGTCAGAGCAACAAAAACACAAACTCAGTACTTGGTTCAAAAAACCTAAGCGGGGAAGAAAACTGCTTTTTTCTTCAAGGATGTTCAGATTCAGTGAACTCAGCGGCACCAGTGAAAACATCTAGACACTGTCGTCACAGACAACAGAAAACCTAGCAACCAGGTGAGTGCTACACAGACCGACCTGGATGCTGCTAGCTGTGTGAACGCTAACATGTTCACAATCACCATGAAAACCAGATCACTAAACTACCGTATTTTCCGGACTACAAGCTGCTACTTTTTTCCGACGCTTTGAACGAAGCTTGTTGGCTTTTTATAAGCTAGCAAGCTCCGTGCCGCCGATACATTTAGCCTCGTCACATCAGACCCGGTCAGAGTGGACCACATGAAACTGTTCGAATTCAATAGCGGCTTATAGACAAGTGCGCTCAATAGTCCGGGAAATACGGTAATTAATATAATGATCACTGTGTCTCTTTGCCACTGTGTCAGTCTTTTACATTCAAGGATCTTATCACTTGTTGATGAATTGGGTCACCTGAGTGAGGATCGCCCTCTGACCCCGGGTTCATCGCTAAACGTGTGTCCACGTCGCACCAGCTTGTGTTTCAAAAAGACATCTACAGGCTACAGGACAAAAAATAAATACAAAAAAAACCCAGAAATAGGTTAGTTACAATAGCCTTTGATTGCCTTTGTTTTTATCACAAATTGTGTTTAATATTCAACTGTGGAGGAGAGAAAGTTGCCAGGATGTCTGGCACTGTCTAGAAACAAAGAGCTAGTCTTGCTAGTCATTGCACGTCCAACTGTGATGTTTAACAATTACTTTACTGTGTCTGTCGGAGCTATTTCACACATAAGAAGATAAACCTCATCACTGCAAATATCAAATATTTCCATTTAAAAGGGATTAAACATTTACAGTGACTGCAACGCACTGAAATGGATTTTCCTCATTTTCACTCTCTCCCAACCCCCCATCTTGTGTCCATACCAGACTGGTTGCAACCTCCATGTGGAAGAGTGAGTGCTGTAAAGTGCAACAGTTTAACTCGAGCGGCACTTGTAAATCCCCCGGCACGAGCGGATCACTATATTTGCATTGTGTTTTTATAGTAATAATTACAGGGAGACAATATGGTAAATCCATCCAAGTATTTAATCCTAATGCCTTTTTTTTTTTCTCTATACCAGTACCCCAAAGAGCGGGCATCACAATGTGACACAAATCAGATGATAATGGATTATGTACAGCTTGTGTGTATGTGTGAATGTGTGTGTCACCCTCCTGTTTGTAACAGAGAAGCCTTGTGCTATGCCTGCTGTGTACTAATACACAGATCTAGCCGAGTTGCTCATTAGCATCAGGGTACTCTGATAGGATGAGGGGAGATAGAGGGGGAGGCTTGAACTGGATGGGTGCCAGGACTCACCCATGTGCCTGATGGGTGTTCTTGATGATGCAAGAGCAAATGGTTAAACCGAAAAATAATGCAAACGTTTAAAAGGCAAACGTGGTGTTGAGCGTTTATCCAAATGTTGATTTGTTGTATTTGCTCTGAATTTTCCAGCTTATGAATCCATTAAATCACAGATTGTGCACATTCTGGTGGATGAGCAGCCAAATATGCAACATCCTTGATTTAAATTTTATTTTGATTTATGTCAACAACTTGTTTGCCTTTGTGTTTTCCTGTCGCTCTTCGCTGTTGTACGATCTAACAATGCACACCTCTGTAAGAATAATATTTATAATAAAAATTCAACTGGATTACTACATATTTATAAAAGCAAATCAACATCTTTTGACTCTCAACACTTACCTAAAATGTTTCATATTTATGGAGCTTGTGAAGATCTCTAAACACCTCAAATTTCAGGGCATAAATAGTCTCTTCAGAACAATCTCCACTGATGCCTGAAAGCCCGTGATTACAGAAATGTGCTTTCAAAATCCTTCAAAATAAAAGTTGATGCTCTTAAAAACCTATTTGCATGTGATGATTACTGACTTTTTCTAACCATTAGTACAATATTTGATTTATTTGCCTCAAAAAACACACAAGCTGACATTGTAAAGCTCCATTGTACTAATATTATAACATATATAGGCCTACAAATATTCATATAGCAAATCTCAAATCTACTGAAACTGATTAGTGTGTGTGTGTAGGTGTGTAAATGTGTATTTGTGTGCACATCAGGTCCTAATCCTTAATTGCCCTGACAGACAATGAATGCAGATGGCCCATAGGTGACTTAAAGGTAATTTAGGACGGACCAGACACCTCATTGTGGCACCATTCAGCACCCAGCAGCTCTTCTGTCACCCATAAAGAGGAGTCAGCCATGCTAATTAAATTACTTATACCTCTTAAGTAGGGCAATTATAAGATTTAATTAGTTGGCAAATGGTTGATTAGATAGTTAACTAATGCTTGATTAAAAAGTGCCACAGCTCGGTGTGGCGCTGATTGTCATTTACATTTTGGAGGAGGCGGAGGTAGTCATCAGATCTTTGGAGATAAACAAATATGTGTAGGATCAGGACAGCATTGCAGGCCCTTTCCCTCTCTGCATTTGCCATTGAGCCTCCCTCACATGTGGTGTTTAAACGGAGGAGGGGGTTTCTCTAATCTTTCATGTTACTGCTGACAGCAGAAGGAAGGGAGCTTGGCCACCGCATAAAGGCCCACGGGATGAAGCACAGAAACATCTGACATTTTCCCTCTTGGCCAGGCTGCATTTGCTTGGCGAGCGCTTTGCATATTCCTGATATATCCCATATCGCTCTCGTCTGAATTCAAGGTGTGTATGATTAATCCATGGAATCGATGGGTGTTTTCACAATCCCCTCCTGAGCACTCATGTGAGCCAGAATTGCATGTGAATTTTCTTCATTCCCACTCCACACGGACGTACAGGCCCCTGATACTGAGTGACATGTGTTTGTTTGTGGGAGCGGCGAGGGGTTTAATGTAAATATGGCACACACCAAAGAGGAGGCACAGATTGGTCTTTGGAGAAATGGCCCAAGGGAGAGGAGGAAAAAAAAAAAAAAAAAAAAACACAACCCAGAAATGCAGCACAATGGTTACGCTGCACTGACAGGGCCGCCAGTTGCCATGGAAACAACACAGAGGTTATTGACATCATTTCAGAGTTCCCAGGAATCCTACCTTTGCTTTATTTTAAAAATTTTCTTGATACTCTTTATGATAGAGAAGCTGGGACCAAATGCACCCACTGCTACAGTCATACCATTACTTTTTTTTTTTTTATCCTAATACATTTTTGAAATCTACACAAGTCTATGTGTCTTTGGCCAAATTACACACTCAATTACAGCTAATTGTCTTCCCGTGAGCCCCTCTGATTGCCTTACCTGGCAGTCATTTATGTGCCTATAAGAGCAAAAAAAAAAAGTGTGCCCCGGCCCGTCTGCCACCGTCAGCAGTATGGAGCTTTGTTAATTGCCGTGTTAATTAGCTTCATCAAAGACAGCCTCAGTCTCTGCTGACTGCTGGCTAAAAGGAGACAGAACGAAGATGATGTCTGGATTCATGGAGGGCGGAGGCAGATCGGACTCATCTTGCGTGTTACTGATCTGCCGTCTGTGATTTATCACTTTGTTTTCCTTTTCTGAAAGCACATAAGCATGGGATCATTGTGTCTCTACATTAGAGAGTTAACTGGTTGTTTATCAAGTTCAGATGGGGGGAAAGAATTTCCATGGTGGGTATGTTGGGAGTGCACATGTTTGTTCAACTATTGACACAATACATACCGCACCATGGGGGCTGAGGAGGAGTGTGTGCTGGTGTTTGGTTCTGAGGTCGGTCACAGTGGAACGTAAAGAAGAAAACATTTGATTCATTATTAGCTAAGAAATGAATCTATCTTGAAGCTATATTTATACTCCTGGAAAACACAGTCCCTGGAGAAGTGAGACCCTGTTTACACTTGGTTTTAAAATGAGTCTCGGGTGATCGGATCACTGGTGGGCAAGTGTAAATGGTCAGCAGGATGCATTGAGATCCGATCACTCAAACCACATGTAGAGGTGGTCCTGTTCATCCCTATTGTTGTGTAAACACTAATGAGTCCTGATCAGTCTCCAACAAGGATGCAACAGAAAATACATCATCAATACAAGACCAAAAACCGCCGCGTTTCTTGCGTTTAGTCACCATCGTCTTGCCCTGCCTTCACTTGCATGTTATAAATAACATTTATCCCATCACCCTATTCATGTACAATAGTTCTTGAATCATTTTACCTTCTCCTCCCTTGTAGTTAACTTTGCCGTTTACAAAATCTGCAGATATTCTGGTGAGTAACATAAAAACCCCAGACCCCACACACAGACCTTTACACCCAGGCAGGAAAGCCACCATCATCACACAGGAAGTCCCACTTGCCTGGAAAACACACTAAAAAAATCATTTATTCCCACTGCCATCCCCACCATAAACAGACTAATGGTGCTTTTCCACGATACGGTACCGACTCAACTCTACTCACCTTGGTTGTAGTATTTCCTCAGTGTAGCTGGTGGTCAGACGAAGGAGGAGGAAGTTAATGAAGTAATCTTCATAATTCTACTGTTGGTGTCACAAAACGTTGCTTTAAGATATAAGGTGAGAAATTTGTTGGTTTAACTTCAAATATGCTTTTAATCCATCAAGTTAGAGCCTGGTGAAAAACTTTTTCGGACATTTTCGGATATCTGAGCTCTTGCTACAACCTCCATCGGCTGCTCCACTGACCTGGTGCTCTGAGCTCATGATTTATTTTCAGCTGACGTTTTTAAATATGATTTTAACGTTGCGCTAAAGCACTGTTATTGTACATTAAACTGATCTATTTAATGCTTCTTCATACATTGTAGAAACTTGTTATTCTGACTATAACCGTACAGACTGCCTCCGCCTGCAGGTACAAATTTTTACGCAGTAATGACGCAGTGACAATTCCGACCAATAAGATTTTAGTACCTGCTAGTACCTCGCTGGGTCCTTTTTTTTGGAACCGCAGGAGAGGAGGTGCTAAAAAAGTTGTACCAGCGCCATAAACCGATTCGAGTACCGTATTTTCCAGACTATTGAGCACACCTGTCTATAAGCCGCTATTGAATTTATTCGAACAGTTTCATGTGGTCCACTCTGACTGGGTCTGATGTGGCGACGCTAAATGTATAGGCGGCACGGAGCTTGCTAGCTTGTAAAAAGCTAACGAGCTTCGTGCCGCCGATACATGAGAAACACCAGTGTTTAAGTTCAAAGCGTCGGAAAAAAGTAGCGGCTTATAGTCCGGAAAATACGGTAATTTGAAGTACAGGTTTAATTTTTGCATAATTGCAAAAGGGAAATTTAATCACAAAGAACTGGTTTGTATTCTAAATGGATCCAGTTCCAAAAAATAGATTCACCATGCAAAAATAATAGAACACAATTCAAGGTCCTAAAAATTTAATGGCTGATTACATCATAATCTTATTCAACATATAACTGCTCTCAGTAAAGAAAACAGTTTGGAAAAGAGGTTTTGGTAATATTTAGTGTAACATTTGTAATCCTTGTTTGTGAGAAATTCTTTACACTGTGTGGATTTCAAAATATGAATGTTGAAAAAACAGCTTTGTCCATGTACGTAATACTATTCTATACAGTCCTATTCATAATACTACGAATATTTGTTCCTAACACTATGTACAGTATGTGCTTGTTTTTGGAATGAAAAGTTAAACTAAATAGATGAAATCCATGTTGTATAAAAAAGGTAAAACTTTTAATCTTAATCTGTCAGAAAAATGCATGCTGTGTATTACGGCTGATAATCCATTTCAGTGAGCAGGGTGAATTTACTTGCTACACTTGCGAGCTCCAGGACAGCTCTGGATC
Organism: Pseudochromis fuscus; assembly: GCA_900323345.1. Taxonomy (NCBI): domain Eukaryota; kingdom Metazoa; phylum Chordata; class Actinopteri; family Pseudochromidae; genus Pseudochromis; species Pseudochromis fuscus. Next base: position 13,116 of record OOFC01013819.1, on the reverse strand, counting down.
AGGTTCTGGATGGTGGGGTGAGAGAAGCCAAAGAAATCTGCTCCTGATGGTACGATCGGCACCACAGACTTAGAACTGAGAGAAGAACGTGTTGAAAAAGTTCATTATTACAAAAAAGTGACAAAATAAACTTGACTTAGCTAAAAGTATTTGTTCTTGACGTGTTGGGCGTTTGCTAGACTAACATTTGTGAAATTTATTAATTTATGCTGCATAACAATCATCAATCCAAGCCTTTGTGGTAAATGTTGGTACCTGACAGATGCGATGGCTTTCAGTAGGTTGGAATGGCACGTCAGGGCGGAGGAGGCCACGATGGCGTTCTGAGGATCCTCTTCAGGCACAATTTCAAACTAGGCATGGGAGGTGTTTGGAAACATTTCACAAATCTTACAAAACAAGTCATTTCATCTCATTGAAACCAGCTCAAACTGACCAGAAATACAATTCAATCATCAATATAATAAATATTTTGTTCACTTGGATCTGAATAAATGTTATTTATATATTTTCTAACTGCTGTTGTCATTTGCATTTGAGGGCCAAACAGCAAACCTGACAACAACTTCATCTGTGTGAGAGTACCTGTGGACCTGTTCCCCCATCCTTGATTTGGCAGGTGTAGAGGCACTGCTGGTCGGGGTTTTTCATGCTGGCAAAGATGCGCGTGCTGCAGAAGCCCACTGGGTAGATGGCGCACTCGTCATGGAACAACATTCTGTCTGTGATGATCTGGGGAGCGATCAAAAGTTTGTAATTGGTAAAATGCATTTTGCAGTTGCAGTCGTCTTTTAGAGAGACAATTTTGTGTTGTTATATGTTTGATATTTGTTTTTTCCAACCACCACTCCCCACTCATGATAGGCAGTTTAAGCTGTCACACCAAGAAGCCCTCAGTTCAGGTTTTTGCCATTACTGCACCATGGTGTTTACAAAGCTGTGACAAGTGAGTCATCTCAGACACTGACCTCTCCCAGACTGTAGACCGTTAAACCTCCCAGTACGATGGGAAACACAGGACGACCAGATGAGTCCAGAGGGATGGGCTGCACCAGCTTCCGTGACCCGTCTGCCAGCTTTCTCTTCTTAGACATCTTCTTAGGCACTAAAAGCACAAGTTCCCACAATTCAGGACCATCCATCATCACAGCAACGCCACACTAATGCCTCACGTCCACACAAATACTCGATCATAACACTCACGCTCTTCCCTGCCATTTTCCCTCCCTCGTTCTTTCCTTTCCTTCTTGGGTTTTTTAAGCATCCCTTCTTCCGCCGTGGACACCGCTGATGTCAGGTTATGGGCCCCGGACAGGCCTGAGGACCCTGCAGGACCTGAGGTTAAAGCCACAGGTGGTGCAGGTGGATGAGAGCTTGAGGTGGGTGTGGGCAGGATCTCCCCTTCTGACAGAGACTGATACTGCAACAAGGACTTCAGTAAGAACCTGGAAATTTTAAAAAAAGTTATTATTAATCATATGCAGGCATCATAATAACACATTTATCTTATATAATAAAAAAACAACATAATGCGATATGACCCGACTCATCCCTATAACACCTGTACTCACCTGCGTTCCTCCTTTGCTCTGAGAAACTTCTCCTCTAAGTGAGCGACTTCATCACAGAGAGCTGCATTCTCCTGTGGGGCAAATATTACAACACTGATAATTAAAGACCTGGGTATCCTTTTTTATCCTATTTTTAACCACAATCAGGAAAGTTAACTAGATCTTTTTGGTCATATCTTATATTCATGATGTGAAACAACAGCTTTTCGAATGAATACCGAGTTTACTCACAAATATCATGGCACGAGCAGCTTTGCGCAGCCTCAGGTACTTAAGTCTGTACTTTTCGTTCTGGTTTTTTCGTGGACCCCTCTTCATCTTGGCTTTGTGCTCGGAGGAACTGGTGGGAGATGGAAAGGTGGGCACCGAGGCGCCAGAGCCAGAGCTGGAGATGGTGTTTTGCTGCGGAGAGCCGAGGAAAGATTGGGCGGTGAAGGCCTGCAGGGCCTGCTGCCGCTCCTCATCAGTCTGTGAGGACGCATAGGGGGAGACAAAGACAGAAACGTCTTCATATGTACCAGGAGTACCTGAGGCTGATGCTTGTGTTTGGCCTTCAGGATGATGAAATGTAGACAAAAAAGAAAATCACTGATGCAGCTTCCACTTAAAAGTTTTGTGTGACAAACAATGAAAGTTGCAGAAAACAAAAATGTGCACGGGTTGTTGAAAGATAAAGAAATTAAAACTCGACCAAAAAATTCTGCTCTGAATTTATCTCAGTACTCCTCTGGGAGTGTTTGCTTGTTACATTTCACACTGTAACACAGATCCAGGAAAAATGCAAGTTTGCCAGATGAACATTTGTCAAAATTAGTGGCTTCTAGTTGAGCAAAGTACCACCGTGTCTCCTCAGCTAAAACACTGCACCTACCGACTCATAAATATGTTTAAATATGATTCTGTCTATGCTACACTTCTGGGCCCAGATAATGTGCGTATAGCACAGCCTCATCATTTATCCACAACCTTTTATAGCAATAACAAGGCAAAGTCAATTTTCAGCATCCTATAACATATTTAGGTGTCATATGAAAGTGGCATTAGTATCCCAGATAACTCACCAGCAGTGCAAAGACTCCGTTTCTGTTTTCAATCCTCTTGAATCTCCTGCTGCCTTTTTGTGTCTGAAACATAATGTGAGACTGAGGCCAAATGCATGGGGCTGGAAGAGCTAAATTTGATTCCCAAAATCTGGATTAAATTTAGATTAATTAAATCATAATTAGATACAGCAAGTTGAAGGCTGGAGAGCACCCTTTGTTCCTAGCACAGCACAGAAATGTCTGCCTCTTATAAAAACCGCAAAATAAGGTCAAAGAAGCAGGATGGGAAAACATGGAGAAATGAAAAGATACTAAAAGAAATGCAGATGAGTCATGTATTGATTCCACTGAACTGGTGAAGGTGTAAGTTCTTATACCCAACAGCAGAGGTTGCTGTCAGCCTGAGTCTCAAACATCCTCCTTACCTCACGATACATGACAGCTTCCAGACTTGATTTTGCACTGTCAAGGAGAGAACAAAAAGTGAATCCCAAATGATGAACCATCGTGCAACACACAACACCACATACTGCATCTTGTGGCAAAACAGCTACATTAACCTCATATTCATGAACATATATTGAGACTGTCCAGCTGTAGTACCCCAATGTCATCAAGGGCCAAAAGGAAAGCATATGTTGAATTTCAAGTAACTGATGAGACACAGTGAGACAGAGTTGCTACTATATGATATGGCTTTCAAAAATGACCAAACAACCCATATTGATACATGTAGTTAATTTATGGAATTAATGTACTTGGACTGAACAAGTCCTCTGTCGATGATTCTCTGTTTAATCTCCTTTATGTGCATAGGACGTCCAGCTTCCTCCAACACAATCTAAAGTGATGACAGGAAAAATACTTTTTACAAAACCAAAAACTTCTCATGGCAGTAAATGGTAGACAGTGTTACTGATACAACCATATTGCAGTCTGATACATATGTGGCAGATACCTGTGCAGCATCCAGCCATGTGAGATTTGGTTTCTCTGCAATTTCATTGGGGGGTTCACTGCAAATAGAACAAAAAATATAGATTACCATTTGATTTATAGGCACTTAGGCCACATCAATCCATACTGAAATAAACAGTAAAACTTCACCAGGCATATATGTCTGTTTGTACGTTACTGTTTATACATGTTGAACCACCAAATGATGTGACCCAGCCAAAAAAAGAAGTGCACAATTGCAAAGCACATCTCCACTATTGTTTGACAGTTTGGTACTAAATATACTGATTTGAATCTTGATTTCACAACCAGCCATCTGACTATAGATGTAATTTGAACACATGTACATGTCCTCAATGCTGGTGGGAGGTTCTCCTTTTAGCAACAGTCTAAATGAATGAGCACTGTATGTTACACTGTATTATGAGTCTACGGGAGACGTGATACTGTAAAAAAGATTATTCAACCTCTCCAGAGTTTCAGTGGTGCCAGACAGACTAGAAATGCTGTCCAGTGCAGGAAACAGAGAGTAGTTCCCCTGTCCATCAGCCTCCATCTCAGACTCAAACGTGTTGAGAGACTCCATGGAAGACAGGGATGTGTCTCTGCCCTGAGGCAAGGCACGAGACAAATATAATCTAGGTGTCTTTCGGTCTGCAGGCACCTCAGACTGCAAAGAAAAAAACAATATATTATGTTACGATGTGGGATTTGCGAAACCCTCGCAGGTCTCAATAAGATCATATAAAGTGTCAAAAACACGCGTACCCAAATAAAACTGCAGCAGAGCCACTTGTTTCCAGTTTCCGCGTCACCCTGGACCTGCAGTCGTCTTTTTGTTTACATTCAGTAGCTACATGCAAACGTTAGCTAGCTAGCAACGGCACTCAGACGTAGACGTAGCCATAATATAGAAACTATACACATAGTTAATATCTCAGTAACACGGTTCAAATCACACAGCATACGTATATTATGCTAGTGTAAAAATAGACTGTGGGGAAAAATTTACGTAAAATTTAAGTCGAGAAACGTGAAGATAGGAACTAAAAGCCGTTGTTTTCACCGAGCATTAATACCAGCAGCAACTTAACAGGATATCCGGTTTAGTTTTTGTGACAAAATAATGTTAGGAGGAAAAAAAGTAACAACATTAGAATTTAATTAGATTGGAGTCTGCAGATAAAATTAGGAAGACAGAAGTAAATATTAATAACAGAGATTAGTTTTTTTATAGAAAATTTTGAAAAGTATAAAAGGTGAGGTGTAATGTCAGGACTCAGACACAGTGGACTAAACAGTATACTAATCAAAACAGATTAATATAGTCCTGGAAGATGTGATTAAAGAGCAAGATGAACTGTGTGTGATTAATGCAACACTGCAACAAAGATGAAGAGGAACAAAGAAATCATATTTAAAACCTCAAGAGTAAAATTTAACGTGATAGATTTGATGGAAATGAGTGTTATGTCATAATATTTCAGAGCCAGTTTGATTGAGAGGACACTAGTTTATTATTATTATTATTATTATTATCATTTTATTATTACTTTATTACTACTTTTAGTTTTATTTTAGTCTGTAAACCTGTGGCACGTGTCGCACAGTTGCATCAGTATGTGACTGAATCTATGAATTGCAGACAAGCAGTGGATATGATGACTAATTCGAATTAATTAAGAGTCTACTTTTATAACATGATGTTTTGGAATAACTCTCCTCTTTTTGGCAGCTTCAGAATTCCTAAATAATTTATTCAACAAATCTTTATTATTGTAAATACATTAGGTACTTAAATATATGTGTGCCTTTTTTTATTTGCAGAGAACAACACACAGATAACAGTTGGTGAAAGATGTGTGGGTGACTGTCAGGTCATTTACTGCACACTCATAATTTATCTTCTACAAACTAAATTCCTCTGGAATCGTCAACTTTATGACATTCTAAGAAGCAGTAGGTTTCCCTGAATTTTCATTTAAGCAGTTATTTTTATTTTTATTTTCACCAAAATTACAAGAAGGTATTCTCTCCCACAATGCTTGTGGTATCTAGATGTGCAAACGCAATCAGTTTTATCAGCTGTGGTTTTGAGATAAGTTTTGTTATTCTTCTGCATCATTCCTAAAACAATGGAGGTGAATGAAATACATTTTGTGGTGCTGGTTTTGGATGATTCATTGACCTCATTGTGGACAGTTTTTAATTGGAGTAATAGTTCAAATAACAAATGTTGACAGTGTTCTAGGGATGGTCTGGAGTAAGGGGGACAGACTGTTATTTGAACGGGATTTTGCTGTTGTGTAATGCTGCGCATATGGCACAGATAACATTGCTTTCATCACCTATGTGTTGTATTGTATTTCAAAACCTGTGAAGATTAAACCAAAACTAAAGGGGAAAATGTCTGTTGTAAACCATTTTCAGTTATTGTTAATTGTTTCTACTGCACATGATCACGTCCTTAGTCTGTTTTTGTTTAGTGCTTCCACACACGCAACACTAAACTATAAAATCCTTAGTGACTCAGATCTCCTTTTATATTGGATCTCCTCTTATGTGGTTAAACAAGCCCTGTGGTCCTAATTCTAAAATTGCTGTATCCATGCAAAAGATGGGAGTTTTTCACAATGTGACAGTTCAGACATGATTGAGAATAAACAGTAGCTTAAACTGTTTCCTAATTTTTTGCCATGTCATCCAGGTTGGTCTATACAACAAACAACATCCTGCAAATTGAGTCCTATTATGGTCAAAGAAGGCAGTGAAATTGCAACCTACCTCTTGCATAACTAGATTTTAGCATTTATTTCCAATCCAGGGAGGTATTCAGAAACCAACTATCAACTCCATATTTTACACCCATAATTGTGCAATTTACCATCATTGAAATGATCGCAACAAAAACATTCATCATATTTATTTTTTTTCATGTTCATACAGCAGAATTACAAAACAGGTCAAAGATTATTTACAGAATTGATGAAATGCTAATCATTGACTGACCTTTACCCCAGGTTGGACTTATTTGCTGTACATCAGGAGATAAGCAGTCATCAGACTACAAAACAACTTCTCCTACAATCGTTCATCACCTGATAATAAACATGTAATACCATCATTGACATCGCTCTTTGGTGATCTGCCCGTTAGCTTCTAAAAGTAGATAGTTGTGTTGTATCTTCAGCTCCTCAGTAGCAGTCAAGCCAGCCGTAGTTGAGTAGTACACGCATAACTCTCCTGTAGGGCAGGTAGTACTCTGTCTGTTTGTTACCATTTGAGAAATATAGATATCCTGTGGAAAGGGAGATTCCATTTATATATACAACTTAATTTAAGAAACGGTGGTGAAATGGTAAAATGAGTTAGGTTAGTGACATTTCTCACCATAATTCTCAAAGGCAGCATCCACTTTGCGGCCAATGCGTCGGAAATCCTGGGAGATGTATCGTGGGTATCCAGGGTCCATTTGGCCTCTGGCCTCATCATAGCTGTGGAGGAAAGAGAGAACCGTGAGATTAACATAAATACTATATAGCAACATAGCTATAGTATATGAATATATTTCAGTGATCCATGTTTAGATACATTTTTAGAAGGTATTGACCAAAGACCACCTAAAATGTTGATAAAATATAAAAACAGCCCTTACCTCCAATATATTTCACCTGCAAAAATTAGTGTTTTTCTAGTTGATGTCACATAGACGGCTGCATCCACCTTGCTGAGGGAGGAGGGGAGGCCAAGGCTGGTGATAGACTTTGGATAACCCGGCATTATTGTCTTTGCATAGGCCCTTATACCCCAGTATTGACGACCTGTAGAGAAATAGCTGCAGGTTGTTATAACTTATAGTTTTCAGAACCGTTTACTGTGCTCAGCTCATTTAGTTGATCATAGTAAATGTAATTTAGACTAACTCAATGACCATTACCTTCAAAAAGATATGCCTCATCCTTGTATCGGACTTCAAAGGCAGCATCAACAGTGTTGATCCGTGGCCATTTTGCACTGACTTTTGTTAAGCGGATACCCTGTGAACCCTTCTTCCAGTAATATCTGGTAAGAATTGTAGATTCAAATGCAAAAAGATTAATGATGAAAAGACATCTTCACAAAAATAAGCAGATCCTCACATATTCAAAATGTACCCATTTTTGAAGAAGTACAGGTCTCCCCAGATGGAGGTAGCAGCGTCAAACACCAGGTCACGGCTGCACCGCTCACTTCCAGGGTTGGGCAGAGGGTCTGGGTCTGTTGGATCCTCCGGCTCAGGTTCAGGTTCTGGACGAGGAGGTGGGTCAGGTTTTTTTGTGGGCGCTGGTGTACGACTGCCTGATAAACAGAGTTGTAAAGATAAATAGACTTAACTGTGATCTCCAGTCATTATATGTAAAGCAAAAAATACACTTTTAGAAACATTTATTTATGGCAGAGACTTAAACTCATGACGAGAATGTGAATCACAATGAACAAAACTGTGAAAAATACATTGTCGTAACCCAATGTTCACACAAATCAGTTTATAGAGTCTAATATTTGTATTTACCATACAGGGCTTGAACCCCTTGTCTGTCATCATCTGGCAGCCTGTATCCATTTGTGTTGACATACTGATAAGTGGGGAACATCAGTGCGCTTCTGTCCCTGGAGTGATCCAGGCCCAGTGCGTGGCCAAACTCATGGGCTGCCACCAGCAGCAGATTTACACCTGAACATAATAAAAACAATGAGGTAAGTCTGACACATTTTATTATAAATACAGCACAATTGTCTTATTCAAGTTGAGATGATTTATGAAATTAGGCTGAAAACTTATTTAAAAATTAAAATCAAATTTTAAAAAATCTGTTGAATATAATCTTTACTAAAATTACAAAGTAGTAGACATGCACCTCTACGGGTTAGAGTCCAGGTTTCATCATCATCAAAGTGTGTGTCCCCTCCCTGGCCCCTTCCAGGTGAGTTAGCATGAGCCAGGACTCCACCCCTCCCATCGAAAGGGTAAAAGTCCCCATGATCTGCAACAGGACAAAAATAATATTAATAATAATAATAATACTTGTTTAAGATTTTAAGTACATACTCGCAAAAAAATGCAGACTCACATCCACCCTTGAAGAGGATCATGATGTCCGCAGTCCCACTGTAAATCTGTTTGAAGTCCAGCGGGATGACATCGCTGTAGAGCTGGAAGGCCTGAGCGATGGTTGAATCCACCTGAGTCTGGCTCAGATCTGGAGTGTACTGAGTGATCCTGTTCAAATTTCATGTTGTTAATATTACTTCTAACAATAGAGATATTTATGCATTATTTAACCTTCTAAAATAGTAAATATTACAGGATTCAAGTATTGATGATAATATACCCAACCACCTACCTGTATGTAATTAGCCTTTTCTTCCATTTAGGTCTTCCAGCAAAGTGACCATATCGACTGATGTCCGGCACACCACACCTCGCTGCCTTCATCACCTCCACAGTCTCATTATTTAGGGTGCCAGTCACCTGGTGGACAGTAAATAATATGAGAGATTCTTGATATAAGCTTTAAAAAATTTAAGACCTAATTTACCCAAATAATTCCTACTATGAATCCAAGAAGGCAGCGTTCAGCAACATTTTATTTAGAGACCAACTTTTGTTTTTTCCCAGCTCCCCAAAATGAGATTTATTGTTATTATTGTTATATTTATATTGAATTCATTGTAATTACCTCCAAGCCAAAGAAGTCCTGCATGGCCTCGAGATCTTCTGTGAAGTTGGTGGCGGTGATGCTTCGGCTTCTCGTTGTGGCGTTTGTCAGCCCAACATCACCATAGAACTGAGAAATGTAATCCTGATGCAGAGAGAGGAAAGATGAATTCAGAAAAAGATGAAATATTTTTATGGTTAGTAATTTCTTGGTGTTTTCTTGATGACTGATAGTTGCTAGCACTAATGTTTGCTTTTACATAGCGTTACCTTGGCCAGGGCATCGTCCTCAGGGGACGTCGTTGGAGCCACAGTAGGTGCTGCATGACACAGGGATAAACAACCCAGCAGCACCATCCAAAAAGCAGCAAGAAACATCTTGTAAAAGTGTTTTCTTCTTTCCATCCAGTCTCACCTCTTCAAATGACAGCTTCAGTGACAGCCTGAGGTGTATATTGTTTCTGTGAAAGCTCAATGGGAGCACACGGTGCACTAAATATTAGGAGAAGCTTCTGCTCCCTGAGGGAAAAGGGAGTAAACAGTACCCCCTCTGATAAGGACGTGGGAGGAGATAATATGTTCTGTTTAACTACTGATGAACCTTTGAAAAAGGTTTTGTTTTGTTCTAATTTATTTTTATTTTTCAAGGGAGAAAAACAACTTTCTCACTTTTAAGAATTACATTTTTCTTTTTACATCATATTTCACACATGCTCCCTGTGGTAAACCAGCGCTGCAGCAAGCACAAGCATCACTCAAATGAAATGGGACTAATTAAATCTGCCTTGTTGAAAATCCTCCTCCTTCCAACTGTGACTTGTAACAAACTGAAATCTGAACAAATCACAAAACTGTCACACAATCATTCAGGGGTAAACTATAAATCTGCACACACTTTTTTCTCTGGTGTTGCTTGTGGGCTTTCTGATGACCTCTGCTGCACTGTGTCCAAAGTCCATATGTAGCGGATAAACACAAGCACAAATTGCACAGTTGACTTTATGTCCAGATGCTAAAGTACAGTGATGAATGAGACTGGAAGTGTCTCTTGCTGCACAGATTTTTTTCAAAAAATAATTTTCAAGACAAAAGCTGTTTATGTGAACCTACCTGCTTTTATCAATTCTGCCAAGAAAAACAAAACATGCAAGCCTTGTTGTTTGCAAAGATAACAGACTTTTGACCTTGGAGCAGTGTTAAAAGATAACTCTGTTTATTCAAGCAAAAACCTTTCACTATTCTATTTTCACTTTTATATTCAGTGATTTTTTAAATATTTCCCTTAAATGCTACTTTAAATTTCATTAAATTCTGATAGTCCAGTATAAATTAATTATTAAAAGTGTATCTCTGACAGCCTGTCTTTTGACAGTACATTTAGAACTTTTACTGTTATACTTCAAGTTTATACTTTGCTAATAATACCTCATTAACAATGCATTTACAAAATCAAATAAAACAGTAAATAAATAGAAATAAATAGATAGAAAAGTTGCAATAGTTGATTCACTTGTCTTTTATGTAGGTATATAGTTCATAAATCACCAAGCAAACTCTTGCATTTTAGCTATTTTTATGTCATGGAAAAAAATTAAAAACAAATGTGCCATTTCAGAATAACTTGTCATTGTGAATGAAAATATGAGACATGTGCATAAATTTTATAAGTACAGTTGAACCATATAAATGGACAAAGCAAGCATAACATCCCCCATTGGTTTGTGGACTCACATTTTGAAGCCAGGAGTTTGGGATTTGAATGCCACCATGTTGGTTGTTTGGAGCCAGAAGTGACCATATTTGGATATGAAAGGAGGAGTGAGGAAGTGAGTCAAACCCTTGAACTCCAGGACACTGAACTGTGTGTATGAGACTCAACTTCAGCACCCGGTCCATTGGAGATAAGACCTGTCAATCAAACTAACCACACCCATAAATCTTCTGAATGATGAAATGATTTTCAGATGGGCCACCGTGGTTTTAGCTAATGACATCACAATGACTTGTGCAAAGAATGTATTGACTGAGTATTCTCTGATTGAAAATGAATTGTTTTTGAATTGAAGTCAGTTGGGTTTTCTGGAGTCAGCATCTAGTGGCCATCAGGAGTACCGCACTTTTTTCCACTTCCACATTGGCCTCATTTTTGAGTCCATTTCTAGTCAATTTCTATGTACAGTTCATGTGTTGGACACACTTTCTCTTGCAAGTAACATTACACTAAAGTAACTCTCGCTTAAGTAATGCAATAGTCAGCACAAGAATGTCACTGTGGACTACAAAATCAATTAATAACTTTAAAATCAACTCATTGTCCGATTCATATTACACTTATATTGCTTCCATCTTTCACATTTAAACCAATTGATGATTCATATCAGTTAATCTTTGCATCCTTAATATTTATGTACTTGTTGAATTTTGAAAGTATTTTATATGTAATGGTAAATAAATAAATAAAAAAGATTATTCTTAATGTATATCTCTATCTTGGCAACAAAATTAAAATAACTGTCAACAGAAATAAATGAGCAAAAATCATATTTTAATAAGCTTGATTTAATAAGACACATCCGGTTTATGCATATGCACATACTGTATTTATTATATGTTCACTACAACATGTAGTCTGGAGGTTTCCTAAAATACATCTCATGATGTTTAAAGCAAATATACAATAAATTTAGAAAGCTGAAGAAAAAGCATATTTAAGTACAAACATCTCATAAAAGTCCACAATATTAAAAATTGTTTTAGTACATCCTCGCACATAAATATTAGTACCATTGTATTTCATAGAGACATCAGATACACCAATCAGCAGCAACATTAAAAGCACCTGCCTAATATTATGTAGGTTGCCTTCATTGTCTGACCTCCTGAGGACTGGACCACACACTCCTCTGAAGGTGTGTCTGGCTTCTGGCTCCAAGGCAGTCCCACAGGATGTGAGGTCGAGCCCCTTTTTACTCCAGAATATGATACAGATTCTTGATTGAACTGAGGTCTAGGGAATTTGTAAGCTGAGGTTTCACATTGTCATGTTCCTCCAACCGTACCTGAGGAGTGTTTGCAGTGTGTTGGCTCACATTATCCTGCTGAAGGAGGCCACTGCCAACAGGGAATACTGTTAACATGAAGGGGCGTGCTTGGGCTGGAGCTATGTTTCAGCGTACATGTCAAAGTGACATCCACGTGATTGCCAGCACTCCTCATAGTGCATCCTGCTGCCATAAATTAGCAGTACATGCACAGGCTGTGTATAAGAAAGGACAAAGCAGACTGTATTTCTTGAAGAGGCTCAGGGCATTTGAAGTGAGCAGTGATATGCTGTATATCTTTTATCAGTCTGTTGTGGCGAGTCCTGTCTTCTTCAGGGTTGTCTGTTGGGGTGGCAGTATGACCACACGGGATAGGACTCGGCTGGACAAACTGATCCACAAATGTGTGTCTGTGATGGGGAGGAAGGTGGACTGTGGGGGCAGTGTTGGAGAGGAGGATGATGGCTCTGATACAGGGCATCCTGAGTAACACCAGACATCCTCTATATGACACAGTGGTAGGTCAGAGGAGTAACCGTAGCAATAGGCTCCTCTCACTGCGTTGCAAAACTGAACGGTTCAACAAATCATTCGTACCTTCAGCTGTTAGACTGTACAACACACACATCTGAACTGAACTGAACTTGTTTACTGGTGCACGTTTCTTCTTCGTATTACCTCCGCCAAGGAGGTTATGTTTTTGTCGGCATTTATCTGTCTGTCAGTCTGTCAGTCTGTTTGTGTTCAAGATAACTCAAAAACTTATGGATGGATTTTGAGGAAATTTTCAGGATATGTTGGAAGTG
>OOFC01013818.1:0-10482 GCA_900323345.1 Pseudochromis fuscus | reverse complement strand
TTTTTTTTTTTTTTCTATTTTTTCTTTTTTTTTTTTTTAGTTTTTTTTTTTTTTTTTTTTTTTTTTTTTTTTTAATTGATAATAGTAACAATAATAACAATAATAGTAACAGACAGAAATAAAGTAGTAACACGGGTAATCACAGTACAGGTCCCATGAGATATAAACAAACAAAAAGAAAAACAAGGAGAAAGTAGATAAGGAAATCAACTAACAAAAAAGACAAAAAGAACAAAAGCAGAACAAAAACAAAATAAAAGGTATGGGGAGGGGGGGATGCCAGAGGCTTAAAGGAGCAGAGATAGACAGAATTTTACAGAACCCATAGACATATATGTCTATGGTTGCACCGTCCATATTTACTTCACTGGCCCCGGGAGATGACGTCATGCATCGCGGCACGCAGCCCGCAAAATCAAAACAACGCTGTTGAAGCTTCAATACACAGTGTGTAAAGCAGGTGTGTCAAACATACCAAATCCAGTCCAATCTGGCCCGTCAGAGGGTCCAATCCAGCCCGTGGGATGAGTTGGCAAAGTGTGGATTTCCTCGGGTTAACACCTTTCAGTAGACCGACCACAGTCTCATTAGCTGAATAATCGCGTGCATCACTTTGACACAGTGCACGAGCTAAAGTGGTGCTTTTATTTTGAAAGGAACAGAAATACGTTAACAGTTTCTTCTAACGCACAAACTACATCAGTCACGTTGCCTACATCACTGTAACACTTTTAGTTCAGGGGACACATGCAGCCCAATTTGATTTCAATTGATGAGTAAAATATCAGCATAACAACCTATAGATAACAACTCAACATTTTTTCCAAGCACATGATGAAAATGTTTACATTTAATGAACTATCCTCTTACAAAACATTTTATGAACCTCAAATTTATATCATTTACACATGTACATTACAACTGACAGCTCTGCAGTGGATCTGGTGTAAAGGTGAATTGTGGTTACATTTTTATTGTGACATGTTTGGAAGAGATTGTTCGATAAAGTCTTGAGAATATAGACACTTTATCAAGAGTAAATCACATTGTCATGATCACTTCATAAAAAGAGACAAAAAACATTTTATTTCAACTTCATGGGCAAGTTGTTGTAGGTTCTGTTCTTACCTAAAAAAATCAAGATTAAGATTAATTAAGAAAACAACGGTTAATAGTTTCTTCTGGGAACAGTTGTGAGAGACACTTTCTTTTCCACCTCTGTGAGTTTGTGCACACAGCCATGCAGCCCCATGCCCTGGTTTACCTAAGCTAATCAGGAACAACTGGCATTTTATGAGGAAAATGTGATTTTTATTAAGAGGAAAATGGGTTTTTTATTACAAAAAGAATGGAATTCATTATTGTAAAAACACAGATGCGAACACTTGTGTAGTTTAAGGACACGGCGCAAATTTGCTATTTCAAGAAAATGTCTCAAGAACATTAACAAAAAAATTTGGACGCTATTGGTGAAAGTTGCTCATTATTCACCACAGGGTTTGGGATTTACGGGTCCTTGGCAGTTGTTTCCATCCAGTTACACACAGGAAATGTCAGAAGTTTTAATGAGCGTGATGGTTTTCTTAGACTAACATCGTCTGATGTGGACTGATGAACAGGTGAAACATAAATGTTGAAACTTTTATCGAAGTTATCAAAGAAAACAAAGGGCTGGGGATTTGTTTGGCTGTAGAAAATACACTTTTATTCAGATTACTGTGCCATATATTTACTGTATATATAACCTAAACTATGTTCAGTTGTTTTAACCCAGAACTGGGTCAATATGAGACTAACTACAGGCTGGGTAAAGTTAACCCAGAATGATGTTGTTTACTCTGCATTGGGCAAAACCCCAAAATTGCTTGGTAAAAACTACTAAATGTTATGTAAAACTATAGACTACTAGCTAAAAACTAAAATACGGGTAAAAACTACCAAATGTTGAAAAAAAGCTATAAACTGTTGGGTAATAACTGCAAAATAATATGTAAAAACTTCAAAATGTTGGGTAAAAACAGCTCAAGATGTTTAAGTATATTCTTTGAAGTTAGAGGCTGAATGCTGAGAGTGTTGTGCTGCTGTGTGCATCAGATGTGCCTCTCAGTCGTTGTTTTTTGTTTGGCATCAGTACAAAATGATGACAGACACTGAGAGACTGTAGGCTACATCCAGCTCAGGTGGACATGCTGGGACAGTGGATGTGAAGACAGCTGCTGCACCGCGGTGTTACACAAACAGCAAGCTGCCTGGAGGCGCTTCTGCGTGGATGTGAGACGAAATTACAGTTGTCTTGTATGTTTGCATGCCTTGACTGTACCCTGTTTGTGTGTGTGTGTGTGTGTGTGTGTGTGTGTGTAGCCTGCATACTGCATGCCCCCGTTTCACATAATTGTGCGTATTGCTTTGCCAACTCCGCTGCGGTGCAAACCACTGTAACTGGCGGGTGAATAAAATGTGAATCCCTTAATTACGAATCAGATTTACTTTAATTGGTACTAATTAGCTGAATGAGAGACGGAGTTGGCGACACGGTGCGTTTTCACCTGGCTGGAGCAGGTGGCGAGACACGGAGGCAGGCGCTGGGGAAGCATCCGCGCTTTTTGCGCACGCGCAACATGTGTTCACGTGCACGCGCGCACACACTTAAACTCTGGCTCCCAGCCTACATAAAGGGGAGCAAACAGCTGAAGTCTTTCGGGGGTAGACGGCAAAAATGACAAGTAAGCGGGATGCTGCGCTCCACCCGAGCGGAGACGGTTGCGCGGTTTTACGCGCGGCGGTTGGAGCGGGCTCATCCAAAAAGAGCCTTAATGAGTTCATCCTCCTGGTCGTGTCCGTGATGTTGCTGGTCTCGGTCCAGCCATCAGCCGCTCATCCCCAGTGCCTGGACTTCGAGCCACCTTTCAAGCCTCAGTGGCACCTGGAGTTCTGCTCCCAGTACGAGGAGTTCGGCTGCTGCGACCAGAAAACAGACAACCTGGTCGCGGAGAGATACTGGGACATCATTGACCAGCTGGAAGCGGCGGGCTCTGAGCTCTGTGCAGACATGTTGAAGGACGTTATGTGCCAGGTAAAAAAAAAAGGTTTTTAAACGTAAGAATGAGGATGCTGCACTGGGATGCACTGATGTGAAGATTTCTGGCACTGCACAAAAGTTACATAAGAAATGTTGAGTTCATTTAACCCAGAACTGCGTTAATATTGGACTAACTACTTCATTTCACCCGTAACATTTGCTGTTTTTACCAAATAGTTCACAGTTTTTACTGAAATATTGTTTTTATGCAGTATTTCAATGTCTCTGCTCAGTTGTTTTTGCTCAACATTCTGTAATTTTTGCCCAATATTTAATTAATCTTACTTGGCAGTTTGTACTTTTTACCCAGTATTTTGCTGTTTCTACCTTAAAAACAACAAAATGTTGCATAAAAACTACAAATGTTGAGGTAAAAATGATGAAATCTTGGCTAAATACTGCCCATCTCGCTGGGTTAAATTAACACATCATGTAGTTAGTCCAATATTAATCCATTTCTGGGTTAAAACAGCTCAACATTTTTTTAGTGTGTAGTTTGGAGAATAAAGCTTTTTCCAGGGAATGTTGACTAAACTCAAATCCACAAAGCTCTGGTTAACTGTAGACATCATACACAAATGATTCATATTGATTTTTTGATTTATTTTGGTTCTTTTAATTGAAGCAATTAAATTAAAGATCTGTAGGTATCATGTAGCTTTGACTGAATTTGTCATGACTGATGTAACAAAACTTTGTTCTGATCCTATAACAACTGGACAGTGATCAAATTGAATTTAAAGTGTGATTGTAACTAAACAGAAGTGGCACTGAGGCTCTGATCCTTTGTCTGCCTCCTCTGTGCACTGTTAATCACAAACACTGCACAGATGAACCTCAGCACCCTCACATTAAACGTTTCCATATTCCTAACAGAGCTGTGCAGAGTGAAGGGAGGTGGAGCAACATGATGGCAGCTGCAGCTCACACACTGTACAAAGGTTTCTGTAACTTGTACAGTGAAAGTGGTTACAGTCATATTTCATTTGTCCTTCAAACATTATTAATTTCTGAACATTTTTATTATTATCACCAAACAATTACAACAATACACATTTGAAAAGAAATCTCTCTTGTTATTTGGCAGTTTTTCTTGGTTAAGTGTGAATAAAGGTGACATTACATTACACTAGTGTCTGACTGTGTATGTTCCCATAATCCTTTGCTCTTTACAGTAATACACTGTATAAACCTTTTATAATACTTTACATATAGACTGTAGGATGCCACCCGTTGTTTTTGGGCTGGTGTTTGTAACTAAACCTCAAACTTGGGCCTGTTGGTTTCTTTCTTTCTCCTCCTCTGTGCACACCCCTGCTGTACATCAGTGCTAACCTGTAGTGTGTGTCCCATGTAGGAGTGCTCTCCGTACGCTGCTCACCTCTTTGATGCTGAAGATCCCTACACACCTGTCAGAGAGCTGCCCGGCCTCTGCTTCGGCTTCTGCTCCAAGTTTCACAGCCAGTGTCGCCACGTTGTTAAATATTTAACCACGAACCCGGTGCTGCAGGCCGCGGCTGAGCGGGACATGACCACATTCTGCAGCATGGTCGACCTGTCCGACCAGGACTACTGCTACCCCAACGTCCTGAGGAGCCCCGGCCTCAACACCAACCTGGGGCAGGTGGTGGAGGACCCCAAAGGGTGTCTGCAGCTGTGCCTGACAGAAGTGGCCAACGGCCTCAGAAACCCCGTGCTGATGCTGCACAGCGGCGACGACACACACCGCATGTTCATTGCCGAGCAGGTGGGCTTCGTCTGGGTTTACCTGCGTGACGGGAGCAGGGTGGAGCAGCCGTTCCTGGACATGAGCGGAGAGGTGCTGACCACGCCGTGGCTCGGGGACGAGAGGGGTTTCCTGGGCATGGCCTTCCACCCCAAGTACAGAGACAACGGACGCTTCTTCATCTACTACTCCATCCAGGTGGACAGCAAGGTGGAGAAGATCAGGATCAGTGAGATGAAGGTGTCGGCCTCGGACATGAACATGGCTGATCCGTACTCAGAGAAGTAAGATTTTCTTTTTAACAGGTTTGCGTGATGACAGGTCTGCACACCCTGCACGCTGAGAGATATATCTGATTAGATTATCATTCATCCATGGGCTGTGGTAGCAGCAAATGTTGTATAAACATGTTGCATACACGTCTAATTATCAGGTTAGAGCTATTCTAACAATCTGAGACACTTTATAGACTTCCACTGAACTTCTTTCCAGTGGGAAACAGTTAAACCAACAAAGCACATAATCACAGTATGACATAACCTCCCTCAAGATGAATTTAATGGTACAGCTTCTGACTTCCTCAGAAGTCATAAATCCTCACATGTGAACATTTATTTCCTATAATCCTGAGATCTGAGATGCATTATTTAGGATTTGTTAGAAGCAAATGTGTTCATAAGCCATCACTGGGTCAAAACTGGACTAACTATGTGCTGGGTTAATCCAATCCAGTGAGATGGACTGTTTTTACCCAACATTTTGTTGTTTTTACCCAACATTTTGTTGTTTTTACCCAACATTTTGTTGTTTTTATCCAACATTTTGTGATTTACATTTTGGGAAATAAGCTAGTTTACTTTTTTGCCTGGATTTATATAAGAAGATCAATACTGGTCAGTAAGTGTAGCTCAAAAAGTTCATTGATTAAATCTATAGTTTAACATGTGAGACAATAAGAATATGTGTTTTGTCCTAAAAATATAAAGTTTTATGCATCAGGCAGCCCGCTGGTTATTAGGAAGTCTAAAGATAGTTGCTTGATGTAGGTGAGAAGGTTTTTGTAGGATATACATGAACCAACTATTTAATGCTGCAGGCCTGCTCTGTCATCAGCTCATTTTATAAGACTAATTATGTTCCTGCAAACCCCAAAGCAGCTGAAGAGAGAGGTAAAGG
Organism: Pseudochromis fuscus; assembly: GCA_900323345.1. NCBI lineage: Eukaryota > Metazoa > Chordata > Actinopteri > Pseudochromidae > Pseudochromis > Pseudochromis fuscus. The sequence continues at coordinate 4,501 of OOFC01013818.1, read as the reverse complement.
CTAAGGTGGCCTCGAGGTGTACGTAGAGATCATGGCGACCAGAAACGTCTGGAAAAACAAGAATATCTCCTTAAGATTATATGCTAATGTGCTAAGTTGCATCATCTTTCACATTCAGGGTCATTTTAGAGATCGAGGAGCCGGCTGCAAACCACAATGGAGGCCAGGTGCTGTTCGGTCTGGATGGTTATTTGTACATCTTCACTGGAGATGGAGGAAAAGCTGGAGATCCATTTGGGAAGTATGGCAACGCACAAAATAAGTAAGTCTTCAATGGTTGAGTTGTTACTTTTAGCCAACCTCTTCCACTGTTTTCCTACTTTAAAGGAGACCTCTTCTTCTAAGTCCAGTTTCACAATGTCTGGTGTTCATGCTGCACATGGACCAAGTTCAGATCCTGAGGTAAAGAGATGTTTCTCTGTGAGGAGTCTGCAGCCTGATGGAAACTCTCTGTAGCTGTCTAGAAACAGATGATGGTCGTCATAGTAACTGAAGTTCTCCACTTCTCCTGAACCTTATTGGATTAATTATTTCATGTACTGCAGCATATAAATAACCATAGCTACACGTTAACATCAGTGTTTACAGGACATCTGCTTTCAGATTCTGGATCAGGTTTGGACTCAAACTTGTTCACACTGGTTGGAAAAGTTACTTTGTATATAGTCACTTGTTGGAGAGTCAGGGTCCGCCTCCTGTCAGTCTCCTCACTGTTAGCCAATCAGAGAACAGTGATCTCTTCAGAAGGGAACTTAGAACTTTTTTAACCTACAGTCAATGCAAAACTACTCTAAAGGAGACCAAGACTATACATATGAAGCTTTAAATGAGCATAATAGGTCCTCAGTAAGCTAACAAGTCCAATTAATTTCCTCTCACTTTTTAAACAATGTTTCCTTTTTATTTCAGCCATTTTTTTTAATTCTTTCTTCATTTATACATGGAGCCACTCCTCAGACCTGTCATAAACATCTGCAGAAGAGCCCATTAGGATCTCTCTCTCTAGGATTATGAAACTATCTCTGGTTGTTTTCTTGTTCCCCAGGAGTGCTCTGTTGGGAAAAGTGCTCCGCATCGACGTGGATGGAAGTGACTCCAGTGGGATGCAGTACAGGATCCCCCCCGACAACCCGTTCCTCGGGGATGTAGATGCCCGGCCGGAGGTGTTTGCGTACGGGGTCCGGAACATGTGGCGATGCTCCGTGGACCGTGGAGACCCGGTGAGCCGCTACGGCAGAGGCCGGATATTCTGCGGAGACGTCGGTCAGAACCGCTACGAGGAGATCGACATCATCGTGAAGGGCGGGAACTTCGGCTGGAGGGCCAAGGAGGGCTTCGAGTGCTACGATCTGAAACTGTGCCACAACTCCTCCCTGAGTGAGTGCTGATGATAAAAAAATCACCAGTTATTTTCACCAGTCATACTTTCTCACCACCTGTTATCTCTGATATAATTAACTGCTTTCCATCTAATTTCGACACTTCAGATTTTAGCTAAATTCATCTTTCTCTGCCGCGACAGATGACATCCTCCCTATATTTGCATACAGCCATCATGTTGGGAAGTCTGTGACAGGGGGATATGTGTACAGAGGATGTGAATCACCCAATCTGAACAGCCTCTACATTTTTGGAGACTTTATGAGTGGGTAAGATTGTGCTCATCGGGGCCAAATACCAAAAAAAGTCTTTATGAAGCACTGAAGGAAACTCTGAGTTGTGCCTGTTCTGTCAGCTTTTGTGCATTCTTGAATTTACTGAGCGACCTGAGCTTTGCTAATGATTTCGCAGAACTTCAGGCCCTTGGCTAACTCCAGTGTTACATAAATTTTGCCTTGGCTTCTATATAAAGTTTACCTCATAGAGTTTTTTACGAGCTTTGCATCACGCGCTCTTAAATAAAGTTTAGAGATGAGGCATTTGAGACGTGATAAACATGTTTAACTATTCTCCATCCAGACGAATCATGGCGTTGGAGGAAGATAAGGCAGCAGGGAGCTGGAAGGAGAGAACTGTGTGTATGGGAGATAAGAAGACTTGCTCGTTTCCAGGACTCATCAATCACCACCACAAGTTCATCATCTCGTTCGGTGAAGACGAAGCAGGTGACGTTCGTTCAGGTTCTCGTTTCGCTCTGAACGTATGGATGCCAACACGACTGACGAGTTGTTTCTCTTGTGCAGGAGAAGTGTATTTTCTGGCCACATCGTATCCCAGCAACACATCTCCCTTTGGGACAGTGTATAAGTTCGTGGACCCCTCGAGGTAACGTCTCACACACACAGCTTGCATTAAACTGCAGTTCCTTGACTGTCCACTTGAGGCTCCCACAAAGACTTAGAAATAATCATGTTTCCATATAATTCACCTTCTTAAATCGTATTAAGAATTAAAGTTATGCATAATTAAGGACGTCACCAACCCCAAGTATGGTCACTTCTGGTCACAACAAAACAAAATATGGCATCTCTAGGGCGAGTTTATCTTTTATAATGTGCTTTACAATCACCCTTATAGATTCCTACAATAATTTTACACTTACATATAATTAGATTAACTTTAAAATCATGTAACCAGCTGAGAAAACAACATCTACGTCATTGCAGTGATATTTAAAATACGCACCTCATCATTTGTATTGATTAAGTTGCTTTAAAGATAATGTAGCTTGCCCCCCGCGAATGAAGGTTGACACTTACTGATGTATTTGAATTTAATGGCGGTAAATGTAAACACCGTAACCACCGTAAGAGCTTGTGACTCCATCAAGGGGGCCCCTAGGCACAAAAACATAAACTCTTTGCTCTGTGTGATCTTTTTCCTTTCCTTGTCCTGTTCGTTGCTATGGTAACCTGTGCTGAAAAGTTAAAACACGAAGAAGTCTCTCCAAAATAAAAGCATCACAAATAAACCTTAGCTGCTAAAATAGAAGGTAATAAGCACCAAAATAAAATAAACAAATATACTTCGGGTTATTTACAGATAATATCAATGCAAATACCATCATTTCTACTTTGGTAACACTGAGTCAATCACAGACTGTAAATAGACTGGACGATGCTGATGTGATGTCACCCGTTAGTTTGACACTGTCCAATTTGTAGGAGACCGGAGTTCAGGTCTCGCCCCATTGGAAACTAGAGCTGTCAATCAGACTAATCCCGCCCCCATATCTTCCTCTTCACATCAGAATGACTTGTGGAAAAAAAAAATGTATTGACTGAATATTTCAGGATTGAAAATTTTTTAAGTCAGTTGGAGTTTTTTGGAGCCCACATCTAGTAGCCATAGGTATTATTGCACTTTTTTTGGTCTCATTTTTAAGACCTGGTTACTTCCATTTGTATATACAGTCTATAGTCAATCATCAGTGTGTCTCATTTAAAAAAAGTAGTGATTATTTTCCATCCTGAGTGTATTCACTGATCATTCAATAAGAATTAAAAATAGATCATAAATCCACTGGTGCCAAACAAACACGTCTCTCTTCGTCTGCCCTCAGGCGTCCCGGTGGTACACTCCTGAGTCTGAAATTTCTGTCACAACAACAGATACGAACAGACTGAAGGCTGGCATCTGAACAATGTAAAGTAGTAGGGAGGTACAGCACAGTGTCATGTTCCCTGAGATACGAGCATCTCACTGTTTGTGATTGATGGCCAAACATTCAAGGCAATCAGACAGTCACCAAGTCTCCGTAACAACTGGGTTTTTGTAGGAATGTGGAAAAGTGCACTGATTTCTGTGAGTGACGGTTTAACCTGTTGACATTTTACTGTATTGAAACTATTTGCTGTGTTTGTGAAGGCTTTTCTTTAAAGAACAGGAGTTTAAAACACATTCATGACTTAGAAAATCTAAATTGTCCAGTTTTAGACACCCACTGACAAACTCACAAGTTGAATGAAAGGAGTGATTATAAAGCTGAGTATGTGCATTAACGTTATGATGGAAGATAAATTACAACATAAACTGATAATTTATGTTTGAAAATAAAAAGCTCAAACAACTAAAATATCCACCTCTGAACGTCCAAATTCCCCCGTCATGGACGATTTCATGGAGGCTTTAAATGGGCTCATGTGATGTCAGAGCATTTCAACCAATCAGTAAAATCCTCCCATGATTGGTTGAAATGCTCTGACATCATATGGGCTCAGCATGTGTTAGGCTGCATCACGGCAGCATTAGGACAGTGAAACAAAAACTCTCACGACTTTTTCATGAATGGTAGATATTGTTATTATGTGCTCTAAATATGGCAGCCATCAACCTCTGCATGTATTAGGGATGGCTCAATTCCACTTTTTCAGATCCGATACCAATACAGATACTGCAACATTGAGGATCGTCTGATACCGATCCAACACCTTCTTTTTGTCTCTCTAAAAGTTGTTAATAATACGTTTATGGATGTACTTTGCTTAATACTGACAACTAAAAACACCACGTTCACTGTGCAACAACTATTCTGCTCCTAAAGAAAGAAGGAAGATATGTG
>OOFC01013817.1:13997-32645 GCA_900323345.1 Pseudochromis fuscus | reverse complement strand
GTGCATCCTGTTTGCTTTATCTGTAGTAGCCCACTTTCCACCTTATTAAACTATTTCTTGACATTCTTCCACTTATTTTGGCCCAAAATAATATGTTATACTATAATATATCCTTTATCCTTTGGGGTAAAACCAACTAGAATACTGGGTAAACCCAACTAAATACTGGGTAAAAACCAAATAAATACTGGGTAAAAATAACACAATATTGGGTAAAACCAACTAAATACTGGGTAAACCCAACTAAATACTGGATAAAACCAAATAAATACTGGGTAAAAACGACACAATACTGGGTAAAACCAACTAAATACTGGGTAAAAACGACACAATACTGGGTAAAACCAACTAAATAGTGGGTAAAAACAACAAAGTGTGTAAAAACACCACAATATTCGATACAAACAACACAATACTGGGTAAAACCAACTAAATACTGAGTAAAAATAACACAAGGTTGGGTAAAAAACAACCCATGTTACATAGTTAAATTAACCAGCATGTATTTAGTCCAGGTTTAATCAGTTCTGGGTTAAAAGCATCCAGCATTGTTCGGGGTGTAGATGTGCTCTGTAGATAGTTTCTTTAGACATGGTCATGTCACTGCTTCAGTCTGCATCAAATGTTGGCTTAAAGAAACAAAAGTGTAAGTCAAGCTTTTTATTTCAAATCTGCCAAAGTGTAACTGTTGATGACCATCAATCCTCTGATTGGACCATCTCTCCAAAAACATTCAGAGGCTCTGTACCTTCATTTAAAGGAGAGCTCAGTGTTTGGAGCATACAAACTACCCTGTGGACGTTCCTCTGTACACACTACAGCCCTCACTTCCCCCTAAACCACATCAGAGTGTGGATTGGACACTGAATAGCATGAGCGACTGCTTATATCCAAACCCCATTTGAGAGCCAGTGGAAGCAGTGAAGATGTATCTTTCTGTGAAATATCCCACACCGGCTGGATGGGTGGTACTTCCCCACAGTGACAGCCTGACTTCCATTATATCAGTGTTTCTTCATTGCTTGGGGTTAAGAAAGAAAAGTCCCTGACATTTCCCCTGTCACCCGTGGCAACTGCTGCGAGCATGTGTATCAGTGAAAGGTGAATTCCTCTGGGTGCGTGGCCTGCCGCCCGCCTTTCTCCTGCCCAGATGCTTAGAATAGAAAATGTCTCTGCCTCCTGCAGCAGACATATTGTCACCCATATGGGTTTGTTTCAACATGCAAATGTAGCCTCAAAAGTTGATGTTGTACATCCCCATGAGTATAATTACACTCTCCAACACACTTAGAAGAAAAGTTGTCCTTCCCCTTGGAAAAAGAAGTCGCTTCAATCCTCTTCAGGTGCCTTTTGTTCACTATTACATCCTATATTCCTGGACACAGAAGCTGGAACAACAGTCTCACCACAATATTAGTTTAATGTTCAAGACCTTTTTTATCATATCACACATCTTTGTTCACTTTCAATTTGATCTTTGTGCTAACAGTATATTACATCCACAATCCACTGCAATTCAAAGTGCTTAAAGATAAATGCATACATTAAAATATCAATAAAAATGACTAGTCAAGTAATAAAAGATGAAGAAATAATAAGAGGTGAAACAACAGAACAGTAAAATGAAAGTAAAATATTAAAATAATTATAAGAACCTACATAAAAACCAGACTGGAGACATAGTATCTCAATATTCCCAATTCCTCCAGCAGCATCTTGGGACATAAAGGCTGAAAGCAGCATCACTGAGTATTTTATTGAGTTTTATTTTGTGGACAAGCTAAACGAGAAGAGCCAGAGGATCTCAGGGGTCGTCCTTGCTTATGAACTAAATCCATCTCTGAGATGTAGTCTGATGCGAGGCCATGCAGTGTCTGCAGAAAGGAGACTATTACAGTAATCTAGCCTGCTGGTTATAACAGCGTGCATCTCTGTGTGCTGCTCAGAGAGAGATATTAGGACACAAACGGCCTTCCTATAATACAACCCACCAGGTGATTGTGCAGCATCCAGTAACCTGCTGCTGTGTAGATTAATTTCTTTGGACTTCCAACTGAGCACGTAAATAACCACAGGAAGTTTCAGTGAATTTAATTAATTTATTAATAATTTAATTAAACTTGTGTAGATAAGCTGTAATGTATTTGTCTTCATCTGCAGCTAAAAATAGTCCTAATTTAAACACTAGTGTCCAATCTTCTCAAAAATAAATCTCATTTTACACAATTTACTGTTGTTTAAATGATATTTGCTAAAAACTACAGCTGTTTTATAGCTGTTGGTTGTTTAGAGATTAACATCTTCACCAGGAACAACAGAGAGGAATTCAGAGAGATACCACATGCAGCAAAATATACATATGAGTAATACCAGCCTTAACCTAACTGATTCTACTTCATGCTGGCAGTAGCTGTTCAGCAGATGCTGACAGACAGCTCGTTCCCACTGTTGTGGTTGTTGCTTGGCAGACTTGTGTTGCAGTCTCGAGGTCCTAGAGAGCCATCAGAGTGAGCCCTATTAGCCTGAGCCCGCATGCACAGTCACCGTCCACTTCTCGCTGCTCCCTCCACAGCATGATTTAGGATGAGTGAGTGATTTAGCAATGCCTTGCTTTCCCCTGTGTTATCAAAAACAAACACTCACACACACACACACACACACACACACAAATTCGACCATCACTTAACAGTTGCCATGACAACGTTCAATAATCCCTCATTCCAAAACACATTGCAGACTTTCTAAAAATAATGCGTGTTGTCTTTTTTCTCGCAGACTCCTCTCCAGATGACAGCCTTCAGAGCGAATCCTCGTACACTTCAAGGTAAGGCTGTAGGACTAACTATAGGAGCTGATTAATCAATCACCTAACGCTGTATTTTTTTTCAGTCAGCAGTTTACTGGTTGTGGACCAAAGGCCGACTGAGAGTCTCCACGAAGCCCGGCGACTAGACGCACTGAGCCTCAGCGTTGTTGTTTTAGCTGAAGCAAGACATGGAGCATGAAGCCAACATAAATCCAGCAGACTCTCAGTGGGACAGAGAGAGTGAGGATACTGTTGGCAGTGCAGGGAGACAGATTAAGGCCATGTCAGCTGCTCCTGCAACAGCCGAACAGACAGCCAGCTCATGGATGTGACTTTTACAGTGATACAATCAAATTGTGTATATGAGAGAAATGAGGCCTGTGTATTACGATAACTCATCATACCCTCCCTTCTGCACGTCCGTCACAGCTACGGCTCTGCTTACAAGACACACAACACAAACTGATATTCAAGCAGGAGGGGAAACACACAACAACACAACAAAGAACACAATGGACTGTCAGGAAATCTGAAAACATTCTTGATGTGACATTGTGCAGTTGCATGAGTAAGTGGGCTGATGTGCCTGAAGTCGCCCTCGTCTCTGTAGCCAAGGGCGATGAGCCATTCGGTGCTTGGATCTTATGTAACGCTAGGGGATGGGCTGTCAGTGGGAAGGAAATCAGGCGTCGTGCGATTGATTTCAGAAGCTGACCGTTGTGTTGTAACCATGATCAGTCTGTGACAAAAAGATCCGAGCGCAAGAGGAAAACACACTGACCTCATTTAGCAGTAAAATATCCACAGATCACTTTATTTAGGCTCAAGTAAGCACATGACATGTTTTTCCTTAAAGTGTAGGATGGAACCCAGTTTACAAAGAGTGCGTGCTTGTTATTAACTTGAATAATAATGTGCATTTTTGGTTGAAGGATAACTAGGTGAAGTCATCGCTGTTCAGTAGCAGCTGATAATGATGAGGTAGACAGTGACACACCCAATATATTATACACATCTGGATGTTCAAAAAATATAACACGCCAGTTGTCAGTCATGTCGGCTAAAAATACTTAGTAATCAAAAACAGAGACGTGGAGAACAACAACCTGCATAGGGCTGCGTACTGATACTAAGAAAAGAATCACTATAAATACACCACCTACACAGTCAGTTAACAAACATTACACCTGTGGGCTGGAAAGTACAGACTGAACAGACAATGTAGGGGGTAAAACAGTTCAGTAGAAAACCCTGCTCGTCCACTTTTCTGAAACTAGTTGTAATACTTCTATTATTTTGAAATGAAATGATTGAAAGCAGAAAATTTGGGTTCGTTAACCAAAATCCACACAGGATGCTATGTCTGAAGAATATACTGACCTTTGACCAAAAAAAAAAAAAAAAAATCTATGCTCTTTCACTACACATACAATTCTGAATATAAAAATAAATTGTATAAATATAAACTCAGACTAAAGCGATAATAACCACATATCAGCAGCTTGGATTTACAGTTGTATGGTGGTATTATCTAATACTTGGCACACTGTTGCTAAGTTACTTGGCATTATGGCCGTGAATGTAAATAACAACCGATGATGATACATACAGCGTTATGGCGGCGATAATATTAATGCACACATATTGGACAATGTCAGCACGTTATCTCTGTATCATTTGCTTTGTGTTGAATCAATTGAAGTTCTTAATGTTTTAAAAGTCAAATTCATTTCCAGATTTACTTCAGTGTAAAAGCTCTGTGTTGGAGACACAGGCCACTCTGATTATCTTCACCTCTAAAGCTGAGGTAATACTACATTTGTAGCCACAACAACGCAGTTAATAAGCGATACTAAGATAATCAACTACAATACGACAAACCTACTTGATACTAACAATAACAAGAAACTGATAGCCAAGGAACAAAGATGTAAGAGTTTCTGCTGCCCTTTGCGTCCACTCTAATGGTCACATAACAGTCTATTAGTTAAAGTGTAACAGTCATCAGAAGCCTACTGAAATACTCACAACCTCGACTGAGGACAGCATCACACGCCATGTTGAAGAAGGTGCACGTGGACGCCTTAACAGTCATAGATCACTGAAGAAAGCTATCAGAGAGTATAACAGTTCTTGTCAGTATCTATTGAATATAATCTTAGAAATTTGCTTATTTTCAGTAGCTTAAAAGTTGAATTACAAAAAAATCACTCACAAAAAAAGGTGTAATGTTGTGTAATATCAATTAAAAAACACACAGTAATGATTATGGTGACTATGATTTTCTTCTGTAAAATCACATTGCATTGTCCCACAAGTTTTGTTGAGTATCACTGTGTTCCTGTTGAGAGAGAGCTGCCCTTGCTGACCACAGTAACCATCACAGTTTGAGTAGTGTGTGACGCCTAAATATAATATCTAGTGTTTCACAAGTGTGCAAGTCTTTTAAGATACATCACAAAGACCACTACAGTCACTGGTATCGTTTGAGTAAATATATCAAAGCCAATATATACAAAGAGACTCAACAGTTATCCTTGATGTTTCTTCTCAGTGTGAGGCGCTCAGATTACTGGTCCAGACTCAGAAGAACCAAAGCAGGCTGGCTCAGGTTCTCTCAGCTGTACAGCAGCATTGCTGGTAGCTAAACATCCACAGCAAAGAAAATAAACTCTGCAATTGGTCGGCCCAATTGAAAATTGTAACTATACCATACATTCGCTATGCTATACGACCCCACGCACAGAGCAAATGTACAGCAGCTAAAACCTCAATGCTGCAAGTTACACAACCTTATTCCATGGCAACCATGTTGATGATTTGACAGCAACTGCTCAGCAGCTCCCGCTGTGTGCTTCAGTCAGCCTTGTCCTCGCCATTCTTGGCCCACCCTCGGCTCATCGCCGCTACCACGATGCTGTACATGTTGAGCCAGGCTTGACGCAGCGGCGCCGTGTAGGCCTGGCCCAGACTGCACTGCAGCATGTAGAGCAGGGCCTCACCCACAACCTGCAGAAGTCCAAACAAACAACCAAAGAAAACATTTCATCACGGCTCTTTCACTTTTTAAATTGCTTTTGGAGAGTTGTGCTATGACTCTTTGGTCCTACAGCGAATGACTGTGTGTTGACTCCCACTGCCTGATGCTTCCTCCCGAGGTTGAGCAGAAAGTCCTCCAAGGAGTGAAGGTCATCCAGGTGGCTGACTGCTGCATCGATCACCAGCATCACCTGGGATCACACACACAGATACATGCAAAATACAGAAGGAGAGAGTGTTAAAAATCACACACAAGCTAAAGTTTCAGATGTCTGTATACTTGTAGTGGTCACTGTGGTGAACAGAGCTCACCTTGGTGACATGGTCCAGGAACTCAGGGCTGGAGAGGCAGTCTTGTGTGGTACCACAGTTTGTATTGTAGTGGAAAAGACTGAGGAGTGCAGGGTCCAGCTCAAATAGTCTGCCACAGATAAATACCACACTGTTCTATAGGTGTATACACATGGCATGAGTTCAAACATTCACACAGACACAAGATCAATCTATAAATCATACATCTACAAATCTCTCCTGCTAGCGTCGGATTTAGCAGCAGCTGTCTCAAAGTAAATTGTGGATTATTGCAGTCTGTCGCCAAGCAACAAGTCAAGCCTCCGGTCCCTGCACGGTGAAAGTGTGCAGCGAAGAATCTAGCTTGATTCTCTCTCTACACCTGTGTTACATATTCACAGCTGACAAGGCACAAAACCACACACAGATCCTATCACTTTTATTTAAACTACTGTTATAATTCATGATAATAAAAGACTATCTGCACAGAACCCTGAATATTTATTTATCCTCTAAGTTGCTTTACTATCTTATACCATTTGATTGATGCTTGACCTTACCTGGAAAACATGATGACACCATGGGGAACTTTGTTCTTGCCTAGGCTCTCCCAGCTCCCTCGTATCAGCTCCTTGTCTTTCCCCGACAGCTTCTCCATCGTCCCTCAGACTGCGAGCACAAGATAAGTTCTTCTGGAGGGAAAACACACAACTCCTCTACAGGACAAGAAGGCTCAGTTTGAGGAAAGCCATAATATTTGGGGCGAATCCACAGACAAAACTTCTGTCAACCCACCTGCAAAACAAAGTGGAGCATCAAGTGAGTGGGACACAAGTGATCTGCTGATAATGTTGGAGATGTAAAAAAGGGGGGGAGAGATGGCTGCAGCGAGACACACACAATCAATAATACTGTACCTTTCTGAGGTCAGTCTTCTCTCTGAACTTCTTCTGGTGTAGCCAGGCTGTGGGGTCTGCCTGTTTCTGAGTGTGTATGTGAGTGTGTTTGTGTGTGTGCAGGCAGCAGCCTTGCCTGACACTCTGGTGCACTTGTTCCCTCTTTACCCGGCCCACGGTGCAGTCAGGAAGACAAGTTCTGCCACGCTCTTATCTGTCACACTGGCTGCTATCTCTCTCCCCTTCCCGTTTGCCTCTTGATACACTCTCTCTCCAGCACTGGGGATATTATTCATGCCACTGAAGGAGAAAAAGAGGGATCTCTCTCTTCTGCTCTAGAGAGGCTGCAGCGAGCCACAGCTCCTCCTGCAGGTGAACCGAGGACTAAAACATACTCACACACAACATATATTGCACTTAACCAAAAACTTAGCCATTGGACTTTGACGTTATAATCAAGAGAATACAAATAAGCAGGGAATCAGGAGGAACAACACAAGCATCTTACCGTACAATTGCTGGTTTAAGGCAGGTGAAATCCATTTAAGGCCTATATCATCTATTCTAGGTTGTGTCCTCATGCAACCCATGCATTTACAAAATTAAATGTGTGGGAATTTTAATATCGTACAGTGGCTAGAATAATAAGAGACTTGAACGCGCCACCTTGGTAAAATTATATTGTTCATCGGCTAAGCAGAGCCACTCCTCAAACAGCATGATCATAACATTCAGTGGCCAAGCGTGCAGCCTCTCATTAATCTAAATGAGATGTGTTTGTTCCCTTTCTCAGCCTCCACACACATTTGAGGCTGCAGTTTGTTTAAATAGATGTCACCGGCGTCTGCTCCCTCACGCATTTCACAGATGCAGATTCCCACTCAGATATTATCTAACAGGTTGGGAGAGATTGGTTTTGTTTTCAGCTGTGCATCAGGGAATCAGAGGTGCACAGCTTTCTCCTGAGGGACTACAAGGCAGAGTGGGGAGGGATACATGGTTCCCATGACAACCTGACAGGATGGAGCCCTTGAAGCTTTGTCATGTGATATTTGAGATTTCACAGGAGGGACTGTGTGATTATTTATTACATCTATATATGCAGTAGTTCAATAAATTAATTGTGGGACTATTTAAGTACTGAACGGCATTATAGTTTCTTTTTTATTTTATTTTTTAGAGATGTACATAATTCTGGCCACAAAAAAAACATTATAACGTAACATTTTGAAGTCTTTCTAACGTATTTACTGTTATTTTTGATGGAAATCTTCAATAGTTTCAAAGCATGACGCACTAGTCCACAAGAGGTAACTTCAGGGAATCTACTGGTCTCCATGATGACCTTTTGATTATGTTTATATACTGTATGTATTCAGACATTCCCACGTGGCTTATAAGTAAAAACGATCTCAAATTCCTGGAAGTCGGCTGTCAAAGCACAAGACTACAGCGAACACCAGTGCACAGGAGTATTTGAAGTGGATCTGTGGGCTTGGAGCAGACCACTGAACTGGTCTGTGTGAATGCAGAGGCACAGTGGAGACTGTTTATTTAGGTGGCAGTGTGGCTGGAGAAATAACTGGGAACTTTAACCCAACCTTCTAAGAAAACTCTATGTCAGACGCTTGGTGTTCTCAGGAGACCTGTTCAATTACAAAACACGAAGAGTCGATGTTTTTAACATAAAGACTTTGAACATTGTTTGATATAATAATGTACAACTTAAAGATTATCCTTATCCTTTGATTTAGCAGCACAAAATAATGCTAAAGATGAAGTGGTCTCAGGTTACATGTCTGTGTTTGTAAGTGTGCTGCTTAAAAAATATTAAACATGTTCTATACACTTTTATTCTCCTCCCATTGTGGTCCCTCACATTTGTCATTGCAAAGTCCAGATGTTTTGTAATTTCAGAATTTATAGCTGTACATCTCAAACTATCAAACGCCCGGATAGTTAGCCGTGACATGAATTATTTTTGAGGATAGCGTTGTTTTCTAGAGGAGAGGCCACAAAAAACTCCATGCCGCCTGAACCTTTTTGATCATGGCATTTCTTCCCCTTTGGACTTCACGCTCTTCTCTTCCACATCTTCAATTTTCTCCCCGTCGTCTACATTTTCTTCCCTAAATCAGACATGTTGGTTTAGAAAATTACTATATTGTAATTACATCGAACTTTTACTTGGCTACAGTATTTGTCTTTTCTTCCCTAAAGACTGCAAGGCGAGCTCAGAAAATTATGTAATATAATATGACCAAACCACATGAAGTCCTTGGCTCCCCAGCAGCAGTGCTATTCATAATTTCACCGGACACAGTGGTATTGCACAGTGGATGAACAAAACTTGCTGAAGATTCTCCACTCTACATACCTGCTGTGAATGTCATCTCCAGTGCTGTTCTGCTCGTCCTCGGACCCGAGCGCCTCTCCGTTTTTTTCCACAAACTGCTCCTTTAACCCGACTTTCCTCAGCTTGCTCCTGTATGTCTGCTCTGCACGAGCCTTCGCATTTCTCTGCCAGTGAAAGCTCAAAGTTACACTGCTGGAGTGGAGGTGCAGGTCATTTTACAACATGCAGCAAGCCTCTTACCTGTTTTACCTGTTCAAACAAATAAGGCCGTTCACTAACTCTGGCCTTCATGTCCCGTAATTCTCTCGTGTACTCCCTTATTCTTTGCTGATCGGCCTCCCTACATGTAAGACAAGATTATAGTTTCAGCAGCTGTGGCAGGCGTGTGTGGTTGTGGTGACGAGCAGAGAAGGTTGCAAAGCTGTACGACGAGCAGCCTCACCGATGGTGCTGTAGTTTTTCATTATACACTTCTTTCAAGCTACTGTGTGGGTCCAGCAATTTTGCATGGAGGACTACTGTCTTCTTCATGGCTTGGGATCTCATTTGGTAGTTTCTCAACCAGTCTGCACTCTCTTGATTCTTACTATCCCTCATCTCCATCGACTTCCTGTTACAGTAGAAATATGTGAGAAGATATTTAGTGAAATCTACTGGTGTTCAAAAGTCACACTCAAATAATCCAACTCACCTAATGGCCATGCAACGCTTCCTTACAGCATCTGTGATGTATGTGGGAAGTGTGTTAGCGGACATTATTGTGAAGGCCCCGAGAGACTTGCTTCTCCTGAGATTACTTATTTTTGGTTCCTGCAGAGGAGGAGAGGAAAAAATTTACAACCAGGTTACTTTTTTTTTTAAAGATGAAATCAAAACCAAACATCATTGCATCAACTTTTACATCAACAATTTCCTTAGAAATCAAAGCTTACAGGATGCAGTTGGAACACCAGTAAAATACACATAATGTGTAAAGATAATGCAACTGTTATGGGACATTAAGCAGACTATAAAACCAATGCAGTAAGCAGTGGTAGAGCAGATATGCGAGGCTTCTTTTTTTTAAAATATCATTGAGTAATTAGCAGAACTAGTAGACAAATGAGTGGAAACTGTCCTATCGCTGCGAGACAAACAGAACAACTACATTTGGTGTTAAATGTTAAAGTATTATTAGAGAACTAAAGAAGACCTTTCCTGACAATAAAAGACTATATTGTGTGGAAAGACTCTTTATATTTAGTAAAAATACTTAGATTGCTTAGATTCTGACATGTTTTATTCAACTTTTAGTCTTTATGCTCAATAGCATTTTCTGTGAGAACAATCAGGACCAGAAATGCTTACCCAACATCTACATTAAAAAGATTAATCGTAAGATACTTATGGCTTTAGAAAGGTTGCTCAGAATAATCTAAGTTAAAGAAATGTAGTTATTTTTTAGAGAAAATACACAATTACTTCAAAGTTTCTCAATGCTTTAATTACCCTAAATCAGGTAAGTTCGTCCAATATTGTGTTCATCATCAATATTGTGACTGTTAGACTGTGGCTCCCCTGGTTTCAGCCAAAGCTTCTATATATAGCATTTGTTAAATTTAGAAAAATCTGCCCAAAAATGTCGTGCAAGTTCCAAAAAGCAAATCTCTGGTAATTGGATAATTTTGGGCTAAGTCCCAAGACACATGAAAGAGAGACAGGAAAGAAGTTTCACTGATCACAAAGTCCTCTCCGACGCTTTGGATTAGTGTAAATTACTGTTATTCTTACTAAATTACTGCTTTAATTATTTTTACTCTTTAATGTTAATGTGAATCATCCACCCAGACAAATTCATAGGAACATATATAGAGATGTTGATGTGAAATATGCGACTAATGTTTTTTTTAGGCTTCAGCTATTTGCTGTTTAATCTGAAGGGAGAGAAGTGAACAAATGTTAGCTCAGCACTGTAGACATGAGGCTGGAGTTAAACTTCATAAATTATGAGGATGGGAAAATTTGAAAGGGAGGGGAATATTTCCTTTTTTGAAGATGACCCACTGTACATAATTTAAATAGCATTACAATTCCACAAATGAGGGGACTGGTCTAACCAGCTTCAAAAAAATAACACAGAGGGCACACAAGAACCAAAACCATACAATAAATCTCTTGTCATAGAACAAATTGCTCTCAAAGACAAAGAAATGAAAGTAAAATGTGACCCGGTCAAATTCCTTTGTTGCGTTTTATGAAAGAAACGCTTTGTTTTGTGTTGAGGGACCACAACACAATTGTTGTATTGTAAAATTAGCAAAAACCATGAGGTAAAAATGTGTTCTTCTTAGAGGAGCTGCTGTATATTTGGATCTCTTTTAAACAAGCAAATTTAGGGAATTAAAGTAAGATAAGATTCAAGGTAAACAGCATTACACACTGGAGGCTTTAGGGAAGACAAGTGATTTACTGATCCTCCTTAAAAAAGATATTAACTTGACAGAATAGTGGGCGGATGTGTCATGAACTATCTATCAAGCACAGAAGGTGTGAGAAACGGCAAAACTATAACCTGAAACCATCTGTGGCCTGGTGTTGGAGGCCTGGAAGTCTCTTTCTGACATAGTTCCTCTAGAAACACTGATTTTTCAAAACACATTTCTTAGGATAAAATCACTAAAACTGTATTTAATGAACTATCTTTTAGAATCATTAATTAATTTACAGACCCCTGCCTAACACAAATACTGCTTCTAATAATTTTTTTGACTGGGAAAAAACTAAAAGAAGCTACGAATAGAAACTAAAAATAGCATGTAATGTAATTGAAATGTAAGTTCAAAACAACAGATCTTCAGGGTTTTACCTCTGAGTTTTCCAGGCTCGTCCTACTTTGCCTCGCAGGGAGAGCTGACGTCCTCAGAAAGAAGGGCTGACACTTTGTCGCATCTTTGCTCCTCATGTTCTTCATCGCCTCTACCTGAAAGGCCTTGTGCAACCGGTTGAAGTCAGGAACCTGATGATTGATTTTTGGCTGGAAGCTCGGCCTCTCATCCAAGAATCCCAGCTTTTCTTTCCTGGTGCGCTCTGCAGTGCGAAGTTTCGGGCTGCCGGTTCGAGTCAGATTCTCCTTACGCACTATTGCCTGAGTGTGACCTTTCCTGCCAGTCTCCTCTTGATCTACAGTCATAAAAGACAGAAGCTGCAGTTATGTTGTGTGTATAGTGTATTAGACTGATCATACACATAGACCCAGTATGACACAATATTAGTTACAGGTGCATTTTTAACAATTGTATTTTTTTTTTTTACTAAAAAGGGATCTATTATGCTTGTGATGGAAATTCTGTTGTTCGTTCTGCTGAACTGGTGAACTCGTGTTGAAAGCCTTCTCATCTTAGGCAACAATATTTATTAAACACTCGATCAAGAGGAGAAAAAGAGAGACTACACAAGTTGACACTGGTATTGCCAATCTGAGTTATTATTCTGTCTGGATGTCCTTCATCTCCTCATGCATGATGGCCCATTTCTCCAAGAAACAGAGGTTGTTTGAGTTATCCAAAAACCACAGTGTATCTTTGTTAGACACAACAGAAAGTCAGTAAGTCTGCCCTGCTGAGGAGTCTGACTATCAACAGCAAACCTTGAACTGTTACTGTCTCAGACTCTGAATGTTTAACAGAGAATGACCTGTGACTACACAGAGACATGAAAATTCCCTCACAATGCTCATTTCCAGCTTCATATTTATTTAGTCACCCATAGTGAGTTTTTTGTCAATCAACAAACTGATTCAGCTATAATTTTACTCATAGTGTAGGTGCTGGTTTTTATTGCTGCTAAACTAACCTAAACTGAATTGACCCTTTTTCCTTAGTTTCAGCATATCCAGTTAATTTTAACTATTAATATTGGTAACTTCAAACTACATAACTACAGAATGTTGTCTAACATTAATGTGGATGTGAAGGTTTAAGCAGTTTAGTTATATTATTTATTTTGTGAATCATTACATCAACTAGCCACACCAAGATAAATTTCAATGGCCAGGAGACAATTTTAAAGTTAGGAAAGAACAAAACATTTCCTAGACATTGTTATTTTTTCCCTCAAATGTTTGACCTTCCCTTGAGATATACTGTTGAGTTTTACCTATTATGGCTTCATTACAGACGCCACTCTTTGGTTGAACTGCCCACACCTCACTGACACATCTAACTTGTAACAAGAGATCACGAGTACATTGTGCCTGGCAACAAAGCATCACAAGCTTTACAACATTTGGAAGTGGCTTGCACTCATGTTAATTTTGACATTCATACCACCAAAACCTTCATCCCCTTGGAAGAGTAAACCCACCTTTCAGCTCAGAGTCTGACATGTCTTTTTTGTGAGGAGGTTTTCTAACAGGAGTGGCATTGCTTTTCTGATCAAGTGAGACTTTATTTAGCATTGCTATCAGCTTCTCCCTCTTCTCCTTTTCTCTCTCCTGGAAGGTAAAAGGCTTTTGAATGGAGACCAAGAATTCCCTCCTCTGCTCATGCCCCTGCTTCCTCTTCTCCTCTCTCAGCTTCATCATCTCCTGGTAGATGGGCTGAGCTACATAGCTGGGCACAGGGAGAGCGCAAAACTTCTTCTGACACTCAGCTTCGGCCTCCTCGTCTTTGCTCTGTTGTGTTGTTTTAGTTGAGGCTAGCCGGTCACACTGTTGAGTGTCATCCTTCTTGGACAGTTTGGGATTGCGGGAATGATCCTTCTCTGTGGTCAGGGCAGGTGTAGAGGTGGATCTCCTCATCCCCACATATCTGAAAAACACCGAAGTCCTTTAAAATAGATCCACAATCACTTAAACAAAAAAATAAAGAGTAATTTGAAGAAACATACTTTGTCTGATGGTTCAAGTGTTTTTTATCGACAGACTTTTCGTCTACATCTTTTGTCAGGAGAGCATTCTGATGAATCCTCTTCTCCAGCTCCTCTGTCTGTCTCATCTCTGCCTCCTCCAGCTGCTCTCTGAGGGTCTCTCTCAGGGTCTTGAGGTGCTGCTGCAATATTAGCTCTGACTGGAGCCCATCTTTCAGCAAGGTCTCCAGTTTTGACATACTCTGTGACTTGTAACACAAAAAACAGAGAGAGTAAACTGAAAAAAAAAATCAAAAATCAAAGGACAGTGACATTAAAGCTTGTTTAATCCTTCTTATTACTCATGTTTCCATTTGTTTCCATGTGATTAGTGAACAAATTATGACCCAATCAATAACTGACACACACACACAGACAATGATGAGACTTATACTTATTATATACTCATTAAGTTCATTGTGTGGAATTTGTGTGGTCACCAAAAACTTTCTTACATTCAACCACATTTCATTTTAATCTGGGGTACAATTAATAATACATTAGAGTAAATTGTTGACAGAGAGTTATTTATCATCCTTAATTTAGCTAATGCTTTGAGCAAAACATTATCTGGATAATGTGTTTCCTATCTTTTAATTTCATAAAACCAAACCATAAATAATGTTTTCAAGGAAACAATAGCAGAAAATAATGAATGAATGATGGTTAGCTTCTGCTCTAAAATTAAAGGAATAGAAAACGATTAGGCAGCATTAGTACTGCCATGCAAAAACCCTCACAACTTTTTCATAAATGGTCAAATATGCCTGAAATTTCTTACGGGCTCTAAATATTACAAGCTATCAACCTATACATGTTTAATGTGCACGTTTCTTCGTTTTTGTTTGTTTGTTTGAGACTTGATTTGGAGATAAGCCATTTGTAGACATCCAATTTGGGCTCTGGGAAACTCATGGGCTACTGTCTTCTGACATTTTATAACAGTAATTGTAAATAATGACTATATTTAGAGAGAAAATTAAAAGGGTTAATCAATAATAGTAGGTATTGTTACTTACAGGCTTATATAATGTACAGAAAGTTAAACACATGACCACTCCAGTACGTGTGTGTATGAACTGTGTAAACCGGTTACTATAGCAACACAGCACTCCAAACAATATGTGTAGCTAACATCGATGTGACCGAATGTTTTTAGCATTAGCAAAGCTAAGTTTCTTTATCTATTTACTTCTATACTTATACACCCAGGTTCGTTTGCATTTTCTGCCACAGTAGAGGGCTTAATAAACAAACCGAATCGAGCAAATTAAACTTAAATGTAATAAACTAGCTGCGAACCTGCGAACAGACGAGGTCAAGGAAGTATTTATCGGCGTCGAAGCGTATTCCAAAATGTATATACAATGTTGCTCAATGATGTCCTCGGTGGATCTAAAGTTGTTTGTATCACATCCAAATCGAAAAAAGTGTATTTTACTTGTTCTAAGTCGTCCAGTTTAGGTCGCATTAGCACTGCCTGTGGACAGAAGCAGCAGTGGCACGCGCCTTCTGTGATTGGATATAAACCCGGAAGTACTTCCTCTGCTGTGGAGCGCTTGTCAACACATCATGGCTGGATTACAGAAGGGACACAGTTGCTCTGAGTAGGGCACGTTGAAGGGGACACGTCTGTCTTGAGCGGTGTATGAAAATAGTCCGACCACGAAGACTGTTTTCTTCAGGTCGACGCGGGGCTTGTCTCGTGTGAAGACTGACTTAAGGACAGAACAATGCACAAGCTTACAAAAGCGCCGCTGGCCTTAAACGGAGTAGTTCGGTGTTTAATTACAGAAAAGCACGTATCTGCTGTAAAAATCACCAGCCGAGGATTTGTGTGTGCACAGCATGTGGGCGATCCTGAGGTTTATGATGTGGTTATATCCGGGGGAGGTATGGTTGGATCTGCAATGGCATGTTCCCTAGGTGAGTGCTCCCTAGCTGTGGGACAGTCAGTAAGTTGCCCATCTATAAAGAGTCAGAGAAATATGTTCCACTCTGTAATCCTCTGAAAAATTGTTGCCCAGTGTCCAGACTAAACCCACACTGCCACATCACAAAATGTTTAACGGTGAATGTCATATTTACACAATATTTACTTCTCATAGGCATGGATCCCAACTTGGAGGGGAAGAAGATTCTCCTACTTGAAGCAGGCAACAAGAAAGTGATGGATAAAGTCCCCAGCACCTACAGCACCAGAGTTAGCTCCATCAGTCCAGGCTCCGCCACCCTCCTCAGTGGTACAGTATACACACACACACAGCCTCACATACACAATCAATCAGCCTCATCTCATGGCTTCTAAAGAGTTTTTTTGTGTGTGTGTTTGTGTTGGAAGACAGTTTCACCACAGACGGATAATAAATGAAAACGTGATCTTGAGTAGCTTCCTTTCTGTGACAAGTTTTGTGGTGCATGACTAATCAATGCTTCCCACAAGGTAAGCCCGGGATCAGACACTGCTCAGTCATGGAGGCTTAGCAAGGATCATACCTGACCTCAACTGTACCTCGTGTGATATAGGTCATATTGGGGTTTTTTTCTGACCCTATTTTTATTTCTTCGTATCTCTTAGACTGTGAGTTTTGCTACGGCCCAAATTGCAGCTCAGTATTCGTCTCAAGGTTAAAGATTGCAGAAGCTTGGGAAAGGGATAGTCAGGGATTTAAGACTGTGTAATTTCAGCTGGATTTGCTGGACTTGCTCTTTAAGCATGCTCTTTGTCCTAAATTACCACGTCAGGCTTAGAATCTATTAAAAATAGAAGAACATGACCATGGGTCTAGACCTGTGCATTTGTGTTATTCCATAGAATTACATAGACAGCAAGCATTCGGTTAAATTACTTTGATTTTGGTCCTCATCTATCCTGATTTAAGTCTGCAACAGGACAACCACAAGTATATCTGCCTGGTTGATCACGTTTTTTAGTGCAACAGGATAATATGTTGAGCAATAGCCTTCTTTTTGCAGGTGTCAGTGATGTACAGAGAGGCAAAAGCTTTGCTTCACACCCCAATTAAACTCCTTTCCTTTACAAATTTGTTGTATTTTTTCTAAATTGTGAATTGACTTCACAGTGTTAAGCCCTTTATTTGGTTGCAGGTTTGATTTGGATACCAAAATGTTGTTACAGTGTTTGCGGTGTGAAGGAGTAAGTCTGAAACATTG
Source organism: Pseudochromis fuscus (assembly GCA_900323345.1). Taxonomy (NCBI): domain Eukaryota; kingdom Metazoa; phylum Chordata; class Actinopteri; family Pseudochromidae; genus Pseudochromis; species Pseudochromis fuscus. Next base: position 15,199 of record OOFC01013817.1, on the reverse strand, counting down.
TGCTCAGCTGTCGTATCATTGCCCTCCACTGGCACCTTTGCAAAAATAACAAGGGACTCAAAGAACTTGTATCATCTCGATCATTAGTTTCCTTCTAAAATTGTCACTCGTGCTTTTTAAGATAAGACTTTATTGATCCCACACTGAGGAAATTCTTTTGCAGTAACTTTCTTGATGCATTGTATTCCTTCCAAGATAATTATGAACTTGACTTCTAGTATAATAAAAAAGGGCTCAAAAAACAAAAAAAAGGTGCAATACACTCGACAGCCACTAGATGCTGACTCCGAAAAGCTCTGGTTCCCATTGACTTCAATTAAAAAAAATTTCAATATGCTGTCAAAACATTTTTCTCGCAAGTCATTCTGACGTCATTAGCTAAAGTCAGCTCACAAACATGCACACAAACATGTACACATGACTGCTGGGGCAGCTTGACCTGCCTTACCAGTCTGTCAATACATGTTTGTTTGTCTGTGTGTCCTGTTTGTTTCCTGGTCACTGTCTAATACAGAAAAAGTGACCCTGAAAACTTGATGGCAGTCCATCAATGTGAAAGGTTCACCCTGGATGTATCGACTCCACAAACAAAACACAACAGAACTAGATAGTGGCTCCACTTAACTTCAATTCCAAAATCCTTCTTTTCAATCATGAAATACTCAGTCAATATTTTTTTTCCCCACAACTGTTCCTGATGTCATTAGCTAACATCAGCTGTAGCAGTGATCTGGTGGCCCATCTGAAAAAAATCATAATTAAGCAGATATTAGGCTTCAAATACAGCATATGAAGGGGCGTGACTAGTTTGATTGACAGATCTGGTCGGAAGCTCTAAACTCAAGTTTCATACAAATTGGATAGCATCCTTGAGTTCAAAGGTCAGTCCTGCCTCCTGACTCCTCCCTTCATATCCAAATATGTTTTTTTCTGGCTCCAAGCAATCAACATGGAGACATTCAGATGCCAAACTCTGGGCTTGAAAGTCTGCAAACCAATGGGTGCTGTCACGTTAGCTTTGTTTATTGTATATACAGTCTATGGGTGTGCTTTAATTCATACTCCTGAAGAGAGAAAAACACATCCTCAAATTTTGGATTTGTACCTGGTTGTTGTTTCCAGAGCTGCCAAAAAATGTTAAGACTTGACCCTGATCACAATTTTCTCCCACTTAAAAAAAAAAAAAAATGTGTATTTCACTC
>OOFC01013817.1:0-13977 GCA_900323345.1 Pseudochromis fuscus | reverse complement strand
TGTATTTCACTCTTTTACTTTTTGTTGTTTAAATCTGTTTTTTTCTTCTACAGTGTTACTAGGTAAAACATCATCTTAGTGTTTTGTCTTAAATCAGTGCTGTGATTGTTTTTAACATGTGCTCACGCAGGTATTGGAGCATGGGACCACATCACAAGAATGAGGTGCAAGCCATATAAAAGGATGCAGGTGCGTTAATCTTCAGCTTGTCACAATAATTTGCTTCACTGCTGCAAAACAAGGGTGAAGTCACTACCATTGTCCAGCTGTGTCAAAACAGAAAAATATCATTTGAAGATAAAAATAACTGCAACCTTGTGTAGCACTGTGCGTCCTCCAACATCCTTCTGTTACACAGCTCGAGTTTTTTTTATATATGTCCTCTAGACTTTCTAATTTACTGGCATACTGTATGTATTTCTGTCATCCATCAGTCATAGCACCATGCAATTTGTGGAGAGAAAAATCTATGACATTCCGCTTCTACTCAGTCATTCAGCTTAATGAACAAGCAACACAATACTGTATCATATAATCATGCATATGGTATGTAATTGTTCACATTAAAATGGCAAGCGGCGGTTTCATGTAACATGCATTTTGTTCATTCCTTTTTGCAATTTATGTCTTTTCTGTAGCTCTGCGCAATCTGTGGAAAACACAATGCCAAAGAACACAGGGTACATTTTAAAAAAGGCCATCTCCTGGCTTATTCAAAGTGCTCCACGCTTCTCTGACCGTGCAAGTTTTATTTATTAAAGCCATGTTTTCTATGAAGAATAAATCCTCCTGACGTTTTCAAATTGGTACTCCTTCCCCTCATCTTCTAATTATGAAGATTCATGTGAACAACGGGAAGAAGATGAAAGATTAGCAGAGTGGTTGTTTGCTGCAAAGTGAACCCGCTTTACGGCTGTGGGTGCAGGCTCAGTCCCTCTTGTAAGATGTGGTCGGTGTGTACCAAACACCCGACCGCAGGGTTTCTCTCTGGGCCTAAGATGTCATCATGCAGTGCCTTACAGTGATTATGGTAGTGTACCTCTCCCATTATACCTTCACTCAACTACCACTGTTTTGGCTTGTTTGCCCATTGCATCTCAGTCATATACATCTCCAGCCATTGCAATGGAAAGTATGTACTCCAGGTCTTCTCTAAATAGCGTTCTTTCCATGCAATAAAATACTCTTCCACCTTTAAAGTCCACAAGGCATTGAGGGTTTAGATTTGAAACAGGCGACTTTTTGCCATCGAGGCGTTATTTTTCCCACATTGTACTCTATAAAGATGCAAGGAACTATATTGTTTAAATTTTGCACAGAAAGTAGTAACTCATTCTACCCCAAAGCTGAATCATTTCACCCTGCATTAAACAAAACCAAAACAATTTTTGGGCTGGTCTCAGTAAATCTTTCTTCCCAACCACTTATCACAAGTTGCAAACCCACTGCCATTAGTGGTTTTCTGTGGGGTATATCCCCCTACTTTATGGCAAGTTGGAAAAAAGTAGGGCAGCAGCAGCATATTACTGCAGAATGATGGGTTCTGTCACCATAGTTACAACCCAGAAAAGGATTAACCTTGTACAAACACTTTTCACCCCCTCATGTTTAACTCAAACGCTGCGTTCAGGGCTGGAATTACAGTAGCCGAAAACTATATCTCATTCTGCCGCTTTTGGTTTGCGGATAAATATTGACTCACTCTGTAATGTTCACAAACATGTCATTTGTTATTTGTGTTTCCCTGAAAATGTTTGAAAAAATCCACATCACAAAATGCCACTCGGTCCTCCACCTCACAGTGCTCCATTAAGCCGAACTCCAGGGGGAGGGTGTTGGTGCCGGTGACCCTCGTGGCCCGGGGTTTGATGTACGCAGGCTGTGCCAACCTCCAGTAGCAGTTAACAACTTTGATGTGTTCAGCTCAATGAAGCGGCACTTCTCTGCCCAGCTATATATAGGGAAAGGGGATGCATTTAAGGATAGACTTGTAGACCGCAGGCATAATGAGTCTCTCATTTAGGTTTGGGATGCCTGCTCAGATGCCCTGATCACGTTCGATAAGGAAAACCTGGAGGACGAGATGGCATACATCGTGGAGAACGACATCGTTGTGGCTGCACTCACCAAACAGCTGGACGGTCTATCTGGTGAGCACAGTAAATATGATTAAAACATGAAGTCCCACACAGTAGCTTGATTTCTGTTCCATCTGCCTAATGGGCTCTGAGCCTGGCAGCTAATGCCACCACTTTTATTCCATCCTGTCCCCAGGTTTTGTTTATTTGTACTCTTTTTCCCTGTGACTGTTTTTAAAGACAACCTTTTGGAGCCATCCATGTTTTTCCTGCAATTTCAATCAAAACCTCACATTTTGGAAAGCGCAGCACCCTGTCACCCACGGAGGACACGTGAAATGGTCCAGTGACCTATTTAAAGCTGCCATGTGCTCCCGGGCTTTGCCACCTCTTAAGACACTAAATCGCTGACAGTGGATAGTGCTGTATTGCTGTTGACATTAGACCAGCTTTTGTGAGGTTCACAAATAAAACTGAGCTCCGCTATGTGCTTGACAGTTAAAGTGGCATATTTATAAACAGTTTTCAACATTTTGCACCAAACAACGGATGTGTGGTCACGGCACGTTTTTTGCCTCATGTGCCTCCCATTTGTCCGCTGCTCGCTCTCCCCTCTCATTTTAGCCGTGGTGTTGTTATGCCCAAGATGCACTACATGAAAAGTATGCTCCTCGCCAGCTGCTTTCAATGTAACCCTGCAACTCTCAAATCACTGGAAACCCATATTTGACATTCGTGTTGCAGGAACCAGTAGCCGTTCTGTGGACGGGTCCCGCTCCAAGTCGGCATGAGCCAGCGTAGCTCAGGATCCTTTCATGTTCAGGATATCCAGCTGTTGATATTTTAGGAAGGGGGGCAATTTTAGTGCAAAATCTAACAAGCTGGCAGCATGCGCAAAGTGTGGAGTGGTGTGCTTGTAGATAAACACTATTAGTTAATGCAATGCGGCAGGCCAGAAACCATTAAGGACTCTGTCAAATGTGAACTTTGGCAGCTACCATTTGCCAGCAAGGAAAACCAGTGGTGTTTTATGAGGTGGTTTATAGATCTTCCACAACTTTGGCCTCTGGCAAACCATCCTTTCGTTTTGTTTTTTTAAAGGAAAAACTAGCAAGGCACCGATTTAGTGAGATGATGCATTTACAGGACCAAGATTAATCCCTTTGTTGTGAGAAAGTCACACTTGTGGACGCTTTTATTTTTGAAATGCTGTTTTTTTTTTTCTAAATTGTGCTTTGATGTCCTTGTTGTTTGTTAGATAATGTAAAAGTTAAGTACAGGTCCAAGGTGGTGAAGTACAAGTGGCCCATGCCTCATCATGACTCCATCCCGTGGGTGCAGGTCACACTGGCCAGCGGAGAGACTCTTCAGACTAAGCTACTGGTCAGTTCAATTACGTCATGCAAACTGTAGCTGTTAATTTGCTCTTCTCCTCTTTTGCTTTTTACTGTATCCCTTCCCCTCCTCTGTTGTGCAGATTGGTGCTGATGGACCGAACTCAATGGTGAGGAAGCAACTGGGGATACCCACAGTAAAGTGGAATTATGACCAGTCTGCTGTGGTTGCTGTGCTGCACCTATCAGAGGCGAGTATCACATTTAACACACAGTAATCCTCATAGGCTGTATGAATGGACGAAGCTATCGTGGCATCTCCTGTTGCTTGAATATTGATATTTTGGTTGCTTGGAGCCAGAAGTGAACATATTTGGACATGAAGAAGAAGTAAGGAGGCGGGTCTGACCTTTGAACCCGAGAACCCTGCCCAATGTTTATGAGACTCAATTTCAATGGCGGTGTTGTCAATCAAACTAGCCACACCCCTAAATCTTTCTCTTTTTGGTGTCTAATATCTATTTAATTACCGTATTTTCCAGACTATAAGCCACTACTTTTTTCCAACGCTTTGAACCCTGCGGCTTAAACACCGGTGTGGCTCATGTATCAGCGATACGAAGCTCGTTAGCTTTTTACAAGCTAGCAAGCTCCGTGCCGCCGATACATTTAGCGTTGTCACATCAGACCCGGTCAGAGTGGACCACATGAAACTGTTCGAATAAATTCAACGACTTATAGACAGGTGCGCTCAATAGTCCGGAAAATACGGTACATTATTTTATTTTCAGTTTGACCACCACATCACTAATTTGAAGAATGAACTTTAAAAAAATGTCGTTTTCAATCATGAAATACTCCGTCAATACATTCTTTAATTTAAGTCAACTGGAACCAGAGGTTTTTAGGGCCAGCGTCTAGTGGCCATTGGGGGTATTGCACTTTTTTGTACATTGGCCTCATTTTCGAGACCCGGTTGCTTCGTCCATTTTTGGATGATGGACATGGTAATTCTTAACATGTCATTATGATTTGTGTAGTTATATTTGCTGACTTAAATATTTAAGCAAGACTTACTGTAGCCAATCTACTGAGTGTTTTTATTATGGTAGTAATTATAATTTCACATCAGTCAGCATGCAGAGAACAATACACTCATCCAGAAGGCCCTTTATAATTATATAATATTGTTTGAGTACAATGCAATACAATGCAACAGAATATCAGTGTTATATTTGTGATGCCTTTTACAGCCTACGGTGAATAACATCGCATGGCAGAGGTTCCTCCCCACAGGACCCATCGCAATGTTACCGGTAATATATCTGCTAAGTTGCAGCATTTTCTTGCACAATATTCATCTGTCACTGAAATATTTAATCAAATTCGGCCACCGCACTGTCTGCACCGCAGCTGTCCGACACAGAGAGCTCTCTGGTGTGGTCAACCAGCCATCAGCACGCCGAGGAGCTGCTGGAGCTGGATGAGGAGAGCTTTGTTGACGCCATCAACTCTGCCTTCGTAAGTCTGTCTATAACCATTAAACTGCTGATGTTGTATTTACAACCAGATTCCAAATCTGTCACTAAGATGTGGCAACATTTCTGTATTCGCGTGCAGTGTGCTGTATGTGGCGGGGGTTCTCCATGGGCTTACTCACACGTTAAGCTGTTTTTGAGTGACTCACACAAACAATATAGTCATTGTTTAGCCCAAACTATACACAATACTAATATTTCACTGCAGGAATGATATACCTGTCTATTTCTTTTTATGTTTGGAGAAACTCCTTTTTCCCAAGCTGGCTATTTTTACTGGGCCTGCTGATGGATGGGGTCACCACGGTTGAGTCACGGTTGGTTTCAGGCCTGGTTTGCTAATTAAACCTGTGGTCTCCCAGTGTCGACCATTACTGCATGGAATGTTTTTCAAACAGAGCTAATTCAACTGCATAGCCTGGCCGGCATCTTCTTTTAATTAGCCCAGCTCCCAAGGTCCTGCCAAACCAGTTAGTTAGGGAGGGGAAAAAAAGCACTTTCGCTGGCCTGGAGTTCAGCTTTGCTCCTATGTCAGCTAATTTCTTTGTCCACTCAAAAGGATAATGTCTGTTTTCTCTCTCTTCTGGCCATTTTTCATTCCCTGTGAATGTGTCTCCGTCTTTTTGTCTGTCTGTCTGTGCGCTCGCCGGCAGTGGAGTAATGAGAACCAGTCAGAGCTAATTGAGACGGCGGGCTCACTGTTTCGCAGCGCCCTGTCAGCCATCATGCCGTCTGCAGGTTCACCTCGACAGCTTCCCCCGAGCGTGGCGGGGATCGGCCCAAAGACCCGGGTCATGTTCCCGCTGGGTGTGGGTCATGCGTCAGAGTACATCAGGCACAGAGTGGCACTCATTGGGTGAGATTATACTTTAGAAAGCAATGCATACACATTAACAGGTCCTAACAAGTTGAGGAGGCCTGTGAGCTGTATTTAGCTGACCCCATGTAAGGGAATGACACTTTGAACTCGCGCTGTACATTTAAACAGCATAATGTGTGTTGGATGTATTTGGATAGCCAACGATATATTTGTCTTTGCAGGGATGCTGCCCATCGTGTCCATCCTCTGGCAGGTCAGGGAGCCAACCTGGGATTTGGGGATGTGGCTTGCCTCACGCAGGTCTTGAGCCAGGCAGCCTTTAACGGGAAGGACCTGGGTCAGTGAGAACTCTAAACAGACACAAACGCTGCAACCATAGCACAGTGGTTTCCCCTAAGCTCTTTTCCATTGCCCCAGCTCAAACGCACACTGTTGATCTGAACTATAAAAAGCATCAGCTTTTCCGGCAACATTTATTTGATGTTTTTCTGCCCATTCTGCCAGGAACTGTATGTAAGTTGCTTTTCATAAAAAAAAAATGAAAGTCCCGTCATGAGATGTGTTTATTTTTTACTCTATTAAATGCTCTGAAGTTAATATAGCACCGGTGCATTGACTTAATGTAAGAAACAGATGACAAGCACATACAGGCTTTAACTATCTTCTCATTTTTTAACCCTGTGTTTTGGTTTCTTTGTGCAGGAGCGATACAGCACCTGTTGGAGTATGAAACTGAACGTCAGCGACACAATCTCCCCATGATGGGCGCCATCGACTTCATGAAGCGGCTTTATTCCACCAACGCTGCCCCTGTGGTTCTCCTACGCACCTTTGGTCTGCAGGCCACCAACATGCTGCCTGCTCTCAAAGTAAGCTTCGCTCTCCGTTTCAGCTTCCCATGTTAGCAAACCTGGCTAGCACCCCGATAACATCAACCACCTGTCAAACCTAAGCCCCGCCTCCACCGTGACCCCACCCTCCACACTCTTTCCTGATTACACGGAGCTTTACTTTAGCGGTGTCTATAATTTTCAGGGTTCTGAACCTACTACTATGGCATCTAAGTTTAGCCCCAAATTTAGTGTTACCAAAAGTGTGTGGGTGGGGTGCATGGCTGGCCCTGGGGCAGCGGACAGTGGTGTTGGCTTGTGTTTTCACACCACTTTTATTACCGACCACTCATGTGAAATGGCTTTATTCCCTACTAAGTGATTCAAACCAACACAACTGTAACGGGTTGTAAAGGCATTTCACTATGGAGGCAATAGTTAAAAGTGACATCTTTTCCATATTAAATGTTGTGAGTTCACTGGTTTACAGGTCTTGTTTAGAGGTTTGCTGTGCCACTCATTTAAAACAGGCTTTTTCTAAGCATGATGCAGAGGTTATAGAGTTTCTGAGCTGATGTCTCTTTTCACTCTGCAGGAGCAGATCATGGCATATGCAAGTAAATGATTCATCTATCGTGCAGCACTGGACTTTGGTGGATCTCAAGCAGCTGTGAGCTTTAAAACCTGTACAAAAAATCTGAATGTAAAAAAAAAAATTAAATATAAAAGTTTTATGAAACTCTATTACTGACTTTTTTTTCAAAATCTCTTAATCAAACAAAGTACACAATGCACATTTTTCATGTTTTATTAAAACATACATGTATAGTATACACGGATCTCACTGGATTTAATAAAAACAATTTACATACTTTAAGGCATCAGGTTATTTATACTCAAGAACACAGAGGCATTTCTCAGCAATTGTGCAGCATAAAGTTTTCGTAATGTAAAAGCAGTTCCTGCCAAATAATTTCACTAAGTTTACATCATGTATATACAGCAGTAGTTATTGAATATGTTGAATACTGAAAAGACAGCATAGGCTTAGAGAGCAGTTACATAAAGAGTCCAAAAGTTAATATTGAATGAGGATTATTAAAATACTCTTACATAAACTTTCAGTTATTTAAATATTTGTACAATTCACAAGAGAAATCACAAATGGAACTCAGTATGGCGAGGAAAAACGGTTTTCAATAACGCTTTAACATAATTTGTTTGTATTTTAATGGCTGTAGATTATGTTGTTGGGTGCATAGTCAACGATGATGAGTGGTTTTCCATTGCACGTCTAAAATGCAGTTAAGACCAAAAGGCCCCCTGCAATTTAGCCATGCCAGATAAGGTCTTTTCCACTCTAGACAAAACAAACAATAATGGCTGCACTTTAAACATACGGGCATTAACTTCATACATGTAACAGCTATACAACACTTTCTGTGAGAGGCATCTCCCCACAGCGCTCTCTTTGCCCCCCTGAGTCATGGTGAATCCAACACTAATAATGTGTATATATATATGTACAACTCTGTAGATGATGTCAAAGCAACTATCATGTCTTAGCTACAATATCTGCAGTTAAAGTGTTACGTGCAATGTTGAGGAAAAGAATCTGTATGGCTGTCAAACTGCCTGTTTGCAATGATGTCTAACTTGTCTCTAAGGCTAGGAGCAAATTAACTAGGGTCCTGTAAAATAATTTACTGCGAGAATAAAAAAGAAAACAGATTTACAAGCATCTAGAAAGACAACTATGGTTGCAATTTCAGCAACAAGTCTCTACATGTATCCCACTGTATTATATACAGTGTACGCCAGGACCACAGTAAGCACCAAAATACCATGACTGGTTGTATTGCTTCTTAACTACCCTCTACACGCTTTACAGGTAGGTGAGAAATACATTTCAGATCAGACACCCATAAGGAATCAAAAATGTAAACGCTTTACAAAAATAAACTCAGCCCACCAGTCATGAGCTCAACGTACAGTAGACATAGCTGGCCTTATAAAAATATAGTGATTTCTTTTTTTGTTATTTTCAACAGTTCTCAAAGTGTTCGCTGGGTGCCAAGGTTGAGGAAGAGATGAAGGGGCATGGTGGGACCGGGTGTGTCTGTGGGGGGATGGGCTGATTTGAGGGTGGGTGGAGGAAGGGAAGCCCCACAGTGAAAGACTGTCCCTCTCAGTGCCAGCTGCAGTGATGGTGAGCTGTCCTTAGTGGATGTTGAGGTTTCTGAAGTAGTCAAAGGTTGCCCCCAGGGCCCAACTTGTCTCCACGTTGTTCACCTTCTTGGCTAGCTGTTGAACAAAGTGACACCAGGATTTCCATCAAAACCACAGAGAAACTCTCAATACGTGAATCAAAATATGAAGGTTTTGTCATGTAGCTTTTTGACATGCACTGCCCACAGGCTCTGATTCACTTACCTGCAGCACAGTGCTGTCCTTGAAGCCAAAGCCCTCCTTTAGCAGGCAAGTGATATATGTCATATCCATGCAGAGGAAGGGGCTGATAGCTCGGTATTTGGTCATTTTGTTGCACACTGTAAACACAAAAAGCAGCAGGTTTCAAGACATGACTTTAACATAGGAGTCACACACACCTGACAAAATGAGACAACTTTCTTTATCATATCATGTAAGAGCAAAAACAAAACACCTTTTCTAACCCCTGTGCTACATGATTAAAGATGACCTTTCTGTTTTGTTTGGCTGAATAATCAGGGAGGTGCGAGGAGTACGGCTGAGGGTCAGCACTAGGCTGTGGGTGGGTGGCCGTGCTAAACAGCCAAGTACACAGTGTGTGTGTGTGTCAGTATGTGTCAGCCCGCAGGTGGTGTGTGGCTGTCAGGTGCCCTCCTGCCTGGGCCAGACAGACATCTTCAGCTCAGCTGCCAGCCCAGCTTGAGATAGACTTGTTCCTCGAGACCACGTGACAGTGTTCTCACAACACAAACAGCCTTACATAACACACCAACTCATCCCTACTTGCTATAAATGTGGTTCTACATGAACATTACATCTGTTACAAGCTGGTGGAAGCATGGTGTGAATCAGTTAAACATATTAAAACATATTGGTGGTATGTTAACACGTGTATATAACTACATTTGTCTTATCATCTGTTTGCAAAACACATTTTTGCAAATAACTGACTACATTTTACTGTTACAGTAATTTTTAATAGGTTAAATTGTGCCAATTTGGTGCAATTGTGCAAAGTCTTTGTGCAGCTTTTGCTGTTTAGAGACTGTTTTGCATGAAGTTTCAGCGGTTAGAAGATTGATATATTTAACTTGTAAGATTGTTGGTTTCACAAATGTTTATTCAAGTGAAGATTACATCTAACTCTTACCTTCTTTGGCTCTTTTCTTAAAGTCCCTGACTTCAATCGCACCACCTCGGCTGCCATCTGCACGGAAAAAAAAAGCCAACATGCAATTTGAATACCGAGTTTGTGCAAAAGATGATAATTAGCATGAAAGATAATGGCACTGGAAGGTGACTTGTTGGTCTGCGCCCACTCACCAATGAGGCCAGACTCCACAGCTCTGTCGAAATAGTAGGAGAAGGCGTAGAAGATGCTGCTGCCTTTCACTTCATACGGCTGGTGAACTATTCCTTTGATGACCTTCATGACCTCGTAGTAGCACAACTTATAGCCTGCATATCCTGGAGACAGACAGGGGAGATGATGAGCGTTAGTTGTTGGAAAAATATTTTAACTAAATATTAAGCAAAGTGGAGTAAACAGTGAGTTAAAGCTGCACAGAGGCAGCGATGGATGGATGGATGGATGGATGGATGGATGGATGGATGGAATGCACTTGGGAGAGCTTGGAGCCTCGCTCTGAGGTCAGCCAGCGGTTGAAGCTGGGGGCCCACCAGATAATATACAAGGGAAGCCCCAGAAGGACAAGTTTCACACAGCCCCATGGGCATGGTTGGCTCAGTTGTGCCGGCGAAACCATGTGCTGACAAGAGCGGCAGTTAGCACAGCCCTGTTGTGCTGTCTATTTTTACCACATAATTGTGCGCGGGCCAGATCAAGCTGCTCGTTACACAAAAAAATAACAACTCAGGGACAAGCCCAGCATCTTTTGGCTACTTGACTGTGGTATGGGAGTGACTGCCTTATTTGTGAAGTTAACTGACAGTTTTCTTTTCGTTTAAATACAAGGTTGACTGCAGTATAATTGTTCAAGAGGGAAGACAGAGAGAGAGAGGATGACAAAACATGCGTTTGGCGCCAAGGTTAAAGGAACTTCAGCCGATAAATGTTCTCATGGGAGACTGTATTATACTGTACTCTATTGTGTTCCAGAGTTGGGAAAGGAATGCACAGATTGTTGGATCCAAGACGCTGGGAAGGCAATCAAAACCTCAGAGTGCTTTTATCTTACCGTCTGGAATCCCGCTAACTTTATAGGTGGTTCCTCCAAAAGTCACATCTTCTCTGAACTTTTTCGGGAGGCAGGAACTTGTGAAGATTTTCCAATCCAGACCTGGGAAAACAAAAACAAGAAACCGTTTGCCATCTTCCCATGAATGCATGTGGGAAAGAATAAGACAGAGTGCAAATAAAAAGGTACGAGATGCTCTACCATCAGCTCCCAGCGCTCCAAGAGTTGCCAGACGAGCTGCATACAGTCCATTACCGAGGTAGCTATACAACAGGGACATATAATTATGGTGAGTTTTGGACAGATATATATGTCAACCATATAATATGTACGTTTTAATTATCCAGAATGGAGTAGCATCTTTTAATCTTGTTTACCTGTGAGTGTAGAGTTGGTATGTGTTGTTGAACAGATTGAATTTGGCGATGTAGGTGGGGGGAGCAGACTGAACTGTTTTCTGTTGGATTAACAACAAATGTTTAGATATTTTTGGGTTAAAATAAAAGGAATTAATTTATTTACCACATTAAATATTTAATTCACCCTTGATTTTGGAAGGAATGTGATCTGTGTAGATCCTCCACCCAAATCCAGGATCCCCACTGTCCTCCTTGTGTTGGAGTACAAGTGACCTGTGGGGGAAAAAGCAGAAAGTTATCCACTATCAACAAGTAGATCAAACTGTCTAATCACGCAGATTTATAATCAATTTAGTTATTACTGATGATTTTACGGATCTTAATTGTGCCCACCACGAGGGGAAACACCACCGGGGTTGTTGTTCAAAAATAAATTTGATGGTATCGTAGGGGTGTGAGAAACGTGAGGAAATATTGCTGGTTTCTGCCAATGGTTCGAGCTCACAACCTCAGAAAGGAGACAAGAGTCTTTCACTGCCGGGCCTCTGTGTACACTGGAGCCTCAGATATGAGCCTCCTAACCACTAACACCACCATAGCAAAACACAAGCAATGTCTTACCTGTAAGGAAGTTCACTGTGACCCAGGCGAGGACTCCTAAGACAGCACATGGGTAAAAATGTCTGCATTAGTCAGAGGCTCAACCAAACGGATTACGACTGACCTACAAGTTCTCATTAAAACACGTTCAAACACCTACAGACAAACTGAGGATGACTTTTATTCCACCTCTCCTCCATTAGGTTGATATTAAAATAGCAGCATTGGTCTAACTTGTAGGATTACAGACCAACCCAGGTAATTACAGTTGTCTCAGATGTAAAGTTATTGCACTCATAAAGTGAGGATAACAAATAACACATCGTCTATGATGACACATGACACAGTGAGGGTGTCTTAATGAGTGATGTGGAGGTTTACACTAAATTAAAGGGCGTGGGGCGGCCTGTACTCACACTGGCATATTTATTTGTCTCAAAGAGGTAGTAACAAAACTCTTGTAAAATGAATTAAGAAAGGAAGAAATGAGGTTGTTAAAGCACCTGGTCAAAAGATTTTTTTTCAAGTGCAATAAAAAATAACCTACCTTCATTTGTTCCATTCATGATAGTAACACTGTTGTTTGGCACAAAGAAAGGGGACTCGTCAAACACCTCCCGTACCTGTGGAAGAGATTTATTACTACTTTATCATCTACTAAATCTACTGTCTTACTATATAATGTACTCAGGCTCCAGAAGACTAACTGTCTGCTCTGTTTTAGATTGACAGATAACTGAGCCGCAAGCATGGCTGGAACAGTAGCCTGGATAATACTTAAAATTACAAATATGGTTACTCCACACAACCCCACAACAGCTGTTCTTTGCAACATGATAGCCACCAAATGGGCAGACTTGCTGCCTTTTTTTTCAGTGACACTTGTAAGCACTTAGTGGTTTCTCATCCCCGTTCCTTGGCGGGACGGCTGGTGTTTGTGCCAAACTGTCTGAGGGCAGAGAGAAAACGTGCCTCACCTCCTTCAGAAGAGCATGGGCCTTGTCCTCAGGCAGCAGACGCAGACCGGCCGTGGCCTTCAGGACCACCGGGGTCCTCCTCCAGTCGTCCTCTGGCACCGTCTTCTTGGCGATCCTCAGCAGCTGGCGGATGGTGTTGCCACCCTGCGGATGAGAGGAGACGATAATCAGATGCAGAAATAATATCAATTAAAATATTTCCTTTTTTGACCTGAGAAAAATTCCTCAAAGCTGACTCAACAGTTGGTCAATATAGCAAACAGGGGTGGGCAGCGGTGACGGCATCAGCAGCAGGTATTTTTGTAATTACCCAGTGTTTACATCACATGAACCCAACCCAAAGAAAATCCTGGTGGTTTTGCGGTTTTCAAACAGTGAACAACTCCCTATTATACCTGATAATTAATAATAAGTGATGGTGTAAACAGGCATACATACCTCCTCGGGGTTGTCCTTATAAGCAGACAGTCCAGGTTTCACTGCATGGTACATTTCATTGTCCAGAACCGGCAGCTCAACTAAAAAAAAAAAAAAACCAAGAAGCCAGTGAACAAACATCATAAACCAGACAACCAAAAAGTATATGATGCTCTGTGACAGCACAGACAAGTACATGTAATTATTTTTACAACTGGGAATATTTAGACTGCAGCACTTCACCTACATCCAGATTGAGTTTTAAAAGTCCTGCTTCCTACACAGTTGAGTCACACAGGCAAATTAAAAGTCCACCTCAGCTACTTTTAGAAGCTGCATTACCCATGCACTCTGCCGGTGCATGTTTGTCCTTGCACCACACAGAGAAATGACCTAACTGCAAACAGAGTGGGAGCCAGCAGCATGTGCAAAACCTCTACTACAGGTTTACAGGCAGAGAGAGGGAGAGAGACAGAGACTCACCGGGGTCTTTCTGGATGAACTTGTAGATATGGATCCTGGTGCCTGTGCTCCCAGCATCAAACATGACCCCATAGAAAATGCGGCTCATATTGAGAGGGGAGGAGGCTTCAGGGGCGGGCTGGTGCGCCTCGG
>OOFC01013814.1:0-15938 GCA_900323345.1 Pseudochromis fuscus | reverse complement strand
ACCAACTGCATGTTTCACCATCAAACGACTTTCTCAATATTGAGTTTTTTAGTGGTTGAGTCTGTCAAAACTTGCAGAGCTGAGGCCCAACATGTCTTTTCCTGCGCTATGACACCAGAAGCCCCCTGCTGTGTCTTTTTTACTTTCCAATTTTGGTATCATTAAAATATCAGTGTCTTGTTATTCATTACAAAGCATATGGTAAATTTATTAAATCCCTGTGTTGAGTTATTTTACAGCTGCAGACAAAAATACTTCAAGCTGCCATGTTTGCAAAATAAACAAATTTACCAAACACATTAAAACATATATTGTTATATTTATTCCTGTGTTTTATTATGTTCATAATCAGAATAAACTTGTTAAAGGAAAAATCACAAGATGATTCAGTTCAACCTTCAACATGAAACATCATGTTTTTATTCAAATGTGCATATCGATGATACATTCACTTCATACGTGCAGTTAAAAAATGAAGAATGAGAACCAATTGGTGATCTGTTATGATGTGAAAAAGGGGTGGGATCATATAAGTTATACTTCCACCCACTCCTTTGAATGTGCAGATAGTTTGTACCTGCTGTATATTCAAAAAATAATTATAAATAAATGTAATTCCAAGAAAGTATCTGAGTTATAGTATATTATATCATAGGCCAGAAGTGGACACTTTCTCAGTTTCAAGTTTACTTGTATGATAAAAGATGCTGATTGATAATGCCTTTTTCTACCTTTATTGTTTATTGTGAACTACATTAACAGGATACACATGAACAAAAAAATCAAACAGTTTTGATTGTAGGTATTTGTATACAGTGACACAGAAGTGTGTTCATAGCTACATAGAGCCTGTAGATTAGGAGAAATGTTACTGACATCACTGTCCATGTATGGAGTGATACACCCCCTCTATTTCCATTTTCTCTTACCAAATACAAGTTGAACAAACTGATCAAGTAGCTGACTGGAAATTATACTGCAATATAAACATCAGTTTGAAACCTAATCTGCTTCCTGAATAAAGTTGATTTGGAAGTATAATTACAAACATGTACTCTGGTATTCAACAAGCAGACAGAAATACAGTAACAGAGCTGATACAGTAAATAAGACACAATGTGTGTATGTATTTTATAGATATGTATTGACTAACACTAAATCATCAAATTCTTTTAAACAGAGGGGATAATGTATAGTGTTCAAAGGGCTGTATGTTCATAGGTTTCTGAAAAGAGATGCTGTGTGTATAGTGCAGTCACAGTGTGGATATCAATAAATGGGATACTGTGAAAAAGAAACTTCAACATCAATCAAAACAGTTTTGAATTGGCAAAACCACCTTGAAATATTTTTCCAGAAAAGATGATTCTGAAAGCTGATCTGAACCAGCTGTAAAAGAAAGCATAAACAAAAGGATTGAGCATTGAATTTGACCATCCGAGCCACTTAAACATTTCAAACACAGGAACGGGTATGGTGTAGTTGCTCAAAGGGTTAAGGGTGACACAGAGGAACAAAGGAGTCCAACACATGAGAAACACTCCCATCACTATAGCCAGAGATTTTGTGGCTTTTCTCTCCATCTTATTGACAGTTGCTCCAGACTTTGTTGTGTTCTGGATGCTGCGAGCCTGTTTCAGTGCCACCGTCAAAATCTTTAGGTAGATGCTCAGAATTATAATAGCTGGGATGTAAAATGCAAAAACAGCTCCGAGACTCCCCAATAAAGTTACTTTTTGGAATAAATTACACCTCATCTGAGAAAGTTGTTTGTTTAACCCACGACCCATAATAACAATTCCCAGCAGAGCAGAAACAGTCCAGCTCGTCAGAATCATGACAGCAGTCATACAAACAGTCATTTTAGTTCGATACATCAGAGGCTGACACACAATGTAATACCTGTCAACAGAGATAAAGCACAAGTTCAAAATGGAACATGTACCGAGTGTAATATCGACAATACCTCGAACCTTACAGAGCAAATTGTTGAAGTATGAACATGAGCTAACAGACAGTGCTGTGCTTAAAGGCATCAGTAAAACCCCGACAAGCAGGTCGGCCACAGCCAGAGAGAGGATGAGGTAGTTAGTGGGAGTGTGGAGCTGTTTGAAGTAAATGATGGAAGTTATTACAAGAAGGTTTCCACATGTTATTAGAGTCGATAACAAGCCAATGAAAATGCATAACAAATATGAAGTAGTAACAGTTGTTTGACCAGGCATATTTACTGAATCATTACAATGATATTTGTCTTCAGCAGCAGCATCAGTCCTGTTGGAAAATAAGTTTTCTTCCATAAAACAATGATCAAGACAATATAACACAGCTGTGTGCAGGTTCCTGTAAAGGAGAGATTGACAATGAGTTAATGTTAGCGCAGGATGTGTGTCACACTATGCTCAGTCTTTCTCACAGTGTGTCCTGATACATGTGGTCGGTCTCTGTGACTGTGAACACCATCTTCCTCTTCAATTTGTTCTTTTGAGCTCATTAGCATAACAAGTTCAAGGGAGTAGGTGCATTTCGTTTTGCTCCCTGAGGGTAGATTTCCACAGCTGCTTGTCATAGTACTCGCTAACAGTGGACACAAGTCTTATCATTTCTTTTATTTTTTCAATTTTCACAACTTATAACTCATACAAAATTTTTTAAAGGTGACCCTCTTGGCATTGAAATAAGTTCAAATGGTAGATATGTTTCACAGACAAATCATTTTGTAATTTAAAAAACAAACAAACCACCAAACAAAAACCTCAAACAGCAGCACTTAAGACATGTACCACTTGCAGAATATCAAGTGATGCATCACCTTTACAGTTTTCATGGTGTGTGGTGGAGGGATTTTGCAGCTATTCCAGGATCAACATCTCAGATTATAGCTGACTCATGGATCATAATATTATGGTCATTTCTCAATATGTGCACTTGTTGAGTACTTAAATTCTCGCGTACTCATGAAACGTCATCAGTCAGAGGCCAAGTACTGTTCCAATTCAAAGTACGCATCTGGCTGAGAATGCATGAAGTACCTGGATGTGTTCTTTCTCCTCCTTCATTATTGAGCCTGCCCTCAGACCAGACTTGTGTGGACTTGGGGCAGGCAGATAACCCATAATGCATTTCGCAACAGCGAATATATTGTACAAAAGCCCACGAGTTGTTGTTGTTGGCATTAGCTCGACATGTCATCTTTTCTCATTTGCGTCTTTATTGGGCTTAGTTGTTGCTGTAGGTGAGCACCCGAGCGCCGCTGAACGTGACATCACGCCCAGGAAATCACCAAGTGGCGTCCGTGGCACGCTGTACAGCCTGAGTCCGCTAGCTTGCTCATATGAAGTTTGCAGTGATCAGTTTCCTGTGTTGATGTTGTGCGGGTATGACCGTTAAGTGGTGTATAGTCCCTGTATGGTTATATTGATTTTTATTGCTGAGTTAACAATGTTATGTAGAGTTTATTGCCATGGGGGAAAGTAGTTATCGCCATAACTCCAGTTCTAGGAGTGCATGTGTTAGCTTGTCTGTCTTCTAGTGTAAGTGGAGACATGCTAACTATAAGGAAGAGTTTTGCTTTAGAGACCTGTGTCCATTCCTTACATACAGTATGTGTATTCTGTAAAGTTATTTCATATGTGCCTTTTTAATTATTTCATTGTTTATTTTCTTTCTCTGTTAACAGAAAACCACACAACCAAACCCACAACAATATACAGACACAAGTAAACCAAAAGAGCCCCTGTCTCATCTTTGCATCTCATCTCTGCCTGCGTTTCACGGATAATGGTGCATCCTGGTTCAAAAGTGGTGTTCTGACCAACACTCCAGGTTGAGAACAGTAACAGTAACACATCAAACCAGGGACTTATAGTCCAGAAATGGCAGATTGTTGCAGGGCGATTGTACTTGGGCAAGACACTGAACCCTAAGTTGTTCCCAATGCTTGCATGGCAGCTCAGTAGCCATTGGTGTGTGAATGGGTGAATGAGTTGCCTTGTAAAGCACTTTGGGACCTAGCTTAGGTCATGAAAGCGCTATATAAATGTACTCCATTTACCAAGACTCTTCACACTATATGCCCATACCTCATAATGAGCAAAACCACGGATAATAGAGTCATACCGGCTCAGACGTCGCCCGGGTCAATAACGTCAGGTGTTTGGGGACCAGGACATTCTGATGTCAAGTTGGCTACTGGAACAAGACATGCAAGAAGCAAGGTGGAGAACAAGGTACATGTATAGAATGTGGGAAAAATGGATGCTTCGAAATCCCACATCAACTCTAACTAAGAAACAACTACTCACTCAGTGTTCGAATATCCGCAACAGGAAGCTACTATGGATGAGGCACAGGGTGCTTTGTCCAGGGTAAAAAAATGCTAGTACAACAATTGGGGGTGGTTTCACCATCACCCCCATAGAAATGGTATATGTTCACAGTCCTGTCAAGGTCTGTTTAAATAAGCATGTTTGTAATAAAGATCGTACTTGTGGTTTCAAGTGTAATCTATACCATAACCAAGTGTTCTGACATGCTAAAATATAAAAAGGTTTATGAGCTGTATTAGCTAGAACAGGTTTTGTGTGCATTGGCAATGATTCTCCAAGTATCTGGAAAGCAACTAGAGGGTTGGAAATGCATTCTTCCAAAGATGATGATGGTGATTTGATCATGGTGGTAAAGTGTGGTGTCTGACATAGCAATCCAAAGTCCACCATTGGTTTTTGGTTGGGTTGTGTGAGTCTGTAATTGTGAAGGCTATAGCATATGATTTGAATTGATTCATCCATGTGATGCAGTGAATGGGTCTCAAAAGTAAAGTTAGTTCAGAAGTTCAAAAATGTGCAATACCCATTGCCACTAAATGCTGGCTCCAAAATTCTCTGGCTTCAGTTGACTTCAATTAAAAAATGATCAGTCAATAAGTTTTTGTCACAAGTGATTCTGATGTTATTAACCCTTGTACGCCCCCGGGGGTCTCCTCGTACCCCGCCTCCTATGCTCTTCGGGGTACGAGGAGACCACCGGGGGGCGTACAAGGGTTAACTAAAGTCAACTCTATTTCTTCATGCACTTGGGGTGTATGTGGTATCCTCATTAAATAGATAGTCATCTCAAGGAGAAAGACTTAGGTGTACGACAGGTGTGATTGACAGGTCTGGTCTCCAATATTTCACACATGGCTTGGAGACTCATTCAACAGGGAACCTGAGTCTCATACACATTGGGCAGTATCCTTGGGTTAAAAAACTCTCCACTTTACTCTTCCCTTCAAATCTAAATATTGGCTCTTGTTGCTCCAAAAAAACCCAATACCATTGCCAAATTCCAGGCTTCAAAATGTGAATGCGCAGTCCAATAGGTGACATCCCGTTAGCTTCGTCGATTCTATATACAGTCTATGGTTACCAGCAAAATGCCCCCAAAGCCACTGGATCTGCTGTTCTCTGGGTGTACGCCACACATACGCTCACCCACTTGTGATGAATGGTTTATGCAGTGCAGCCCTACTTTAATATCCCTCTCTGATCACATCCTACTCTGACATTCGAAATCACATGAGGAAGAATTACTATTTAGTTTTTCCTTACATTCTGCACTGGTGTACAAGGATCTGACCCTGTTTCCTGATATCTGTCCAACAGATCTAAATACAGGTGACTCTTAAACTTCCTGTTGAGATATTAGCCAGTTGAATTAAGTCTTTGTGATTAAAGCTTAAGGTCTCTTGCCATCTTCATACTAAATCAGCATTTTCATACACACAGGGAATGATCAGATGTGAATTGTTTCCTCGTATCATGTGGCGCATCTGCATTCATTGTGTGATCAGGTCAGAGAGTGTTAATTACCAATAACACAATAGTACAACTTATAGGACACACATGTTTAATGGAACAACATTTAGTAGTTGGAGAGACTGTTATTTTGCTGCAGATATTTTTCCCTGTTTTATTGAGACAATACACTGTGTGAAAGGTTTGACTAAAAATAAATAGTTAAAAATCATATTATTTTAAAATAATCAAATCAGTCTCGCCCCAACTGTTTATTTACAGCTTGATGCAATCCTATTATGCAGCCTAACACCTCTGCAATTAAAGGTGTGACTGGTGACTCCTCGGTCCCTGAGCAGCTCTGACAGCACAAACAGCTCCTCTTCTCCCCAAGGTGGTGCCAACAAGCAATTATACTGTGTTTACATGTGAAATATTTCTCCTATTGAAATATACTCTTGTCTTGCCTTTCTTGTATGAATTCAAAAGGTCTGGTCTTCTTCCTCAGGGTTTCCCTTGTTTTTCCAAGAGATACATTAGAAAGTTGGGACAAATGGTCCATATCATCCTGCGTTGAAATGAGCCATGGGTTTCTGTGCAACGTCATCACAGATATGCGTCTACAGCCAGGAGGCAGAAGCAGGACATTTACAAGTCGAGTGGAGTAGGTACCATGTAGTGGAAAAGTGCCAACTGTTTACAAACGGAGTCAAGCAGCAAAAGCAAATGACAAGGAGTTGTTGTGCTGTTAACTGCACAAACCGGCAAAAGAATGGATGGAAATTGTAGAATATCTCCAGGGGATGTCATCAGTTTGCTAAAAGAAGAAGATGATTATGGATCCAGGTCAATATAAGGGAGGATTGGGGTCCCGAAGGTCCGAAAGGTGGCAAGCGTCTGTGCAGCGTCCACTTGGTGTCTGGTATGTTTGTGTTCGCCAACATGAGCTGGATAATGTGTGAGACTGACCCTGCCATGCATGTGCAGTTAGTGGTTAGGATGTGCCCAAGATCCCTGTGCACGTACACCTAAGCATCATAAGGTTTTGTCTTTAGTCGTTTCCACCAAACGGGTTCCAGTGCTAGTTCGGGGCCACTTCCTTGCTGGGCCAGAGCTCAGCGCCGACTAAACAGCGACTATGCCAGGAGCTGGGGGAGCAACTATGGAAACACAGCTAGCGATCGTAGAAGAGTAGAGTAATGAAAATACGGTTTTGGCTCTGGATCTCAGTGTAGACTTGTAAAACCACAAACAGCACTTACAGGCACACGGTCAGCTCCTCCATTTAAGCATTATTACAGTGAGGGTGCTGTCATATGTGATTTCCCAAAACCAAATAAATACCATACATAGCAATGCAAAACTGCTTTGTTAACTCAATGTTACGAGAATATCTGTTGAAAAAAATATTTTTTCATAGACTGACAGTAACAGGGTAACAGTAGTTTGTTAACAGCGGCTAGCTTGCTTGGGGAACCGGCTACCTATGCTGTGACGTACTGATGTGATGCGGCCCCAACTTGGCTCCTTGCCAGTGGAAAAGTAAACCGGTTCATTGGAGAAACAGGATCTGAACGCGTTTGGTGGAAAAGGGTTGTCTGGCTGGAGAGGACACCTGTCCTCAAGGCACAAAACCCTGAACCAGTGTCATACAATGTGAAGTTAATTACACATGACCACAAACTACGTAATTATACATGTGTAAAGATCTATATGCAGCAGATTGTCCTTTGTGTACACACTGGGCTCCTGTATATGTGGGGCCTCATAATAAGTGGCCATTTGGATCTTTTGTCTTTTGTTGCTGGGGTGCAGGTGCATTGGTGGTGCGTCAGCTGTGTTGGGAAGTTGGAGGTGGTGCGCGGTCTAAAAAGGTTGGGAACCGCTGTGCTAAAGTAAGCATGCTCAGTGGCAGTGGAAATGTTTATTATTGTTAGTTAAGATTATTTAAATGTGTTGTGTGGTTTTTTTTGTTTAAAATGAAGTCAAAGAAGTTTTGCTTGTGTTCTGCTAAGGTCTCAACCACAAGTAAATGAACAAAATACAAAGGCAGCCCTGCGTCTGGACTCTGATTGTTCCCACACAACATCCCAACATCTACTCAATAAAACACAACGCAGAGTCCCAGGAGTGTGTGGGGGCTCCAGGTACACCAGGAGCAGCGCTGGGTTACATATACATCCACAAATAAAGCATTTAAGTGCTGGGATATCTTTGCTTGTGGTAGATTCATGTGTAATTTAAAGAGACATTAACAAACCAAACAGCTTGTAACCCCTCCTTTAGAACATTTACCAACTACAGACTACATGGTGGCCTAGCTAAAAAGATATTTAATATTGTTACTATATTACTATATCACTGAAAATTCACAAGGAGTTAGTTGGTAATTTCATGTGCCCTAGTTTTTTTTACCCTGTCCTCTCTGACATCTTATGGGCAGACAGTACGGAGTCTGGGTACCTTGGGGTATCACAACAAATTTGCTCTGTCAGGGAAGAGTCTGATATACTCTTCCTGTTGCAACCTTTATTGAAATTTACTCTCAGGATACCGGACGGCACGAGGTTCCAGGGAGGCTAGAGAGGGGGAGAAGAGAGAGGATGGGAGAGGATGGGAGAAGGGGAGAGAAGAGGGACAACAACAACAGCACAAGAAAAAAGAGAGAGGATGGGGGAAGATGGGAGTGGAGGGCAGTTATTTTTGTTTTTATTATTCATCAGGGTAGTTAATGTTGAGTGTTTGTACTCAAGGGTCATGTACAACAGTGAGACACTTTTGAACATTGGAAAAGTTTACCAGTGGCTCAATTCAGACCTTTTTGACAGTAGTTCTCTTGTCCTATATTTGGATCCCACCAACTCCTGCCAACTATTGCGGGTTACATGCTAGCTTAAGCTATGCCACCACGGAGCCTTCTGGGGCCATGCCATTGCGTCGCCGTAAAACATCTGTACATCACTGCATATGTCACCGTTTGTCTTTTTCAGCCGCCTACTGCTGCTGCGTCTCTGCTCTTTCTTATGGTCCCTGTAGTTTTTGTTGAGTTTTTACAGTTTAATCAGGAGCTGGTGGCGGCTCTGCTCATATCCACCTGCAGCCGCCTCCTGCTGAACACTCTCAGAACAGATGAACACCTGCAGTTCAACACTGAACCTGACCCCAACATAAACCAACTTGTTGCCAGGAAAGGATGACAAGCATCCAGCTCTGACAAAATGGTGCAAGAGCAAAAGAAGAAATGTTTTGATTTAATGTTTTAACTTTTACTTAAAAGCACAATTTTTATTTATATTTTCAGATTTTTTGCATGTTTGTTTTTTGAAATTGTATAATTTTGACAAGAGATATTTTTAGGGAGAGCAAAATATGTTTAAGTTATTTTAACTTTATTTATTTAGGAATAATATTGTATCCTGTCTGTTTCGGTTCATATTTATGTTCAAAATACGTTTAGGTTTAGTCTGTTCAATAAATGTTGATCCTGTTTGGCACACAACCTAAACCTGTGCTTTGTGTTTGACACCCCTGATGGCATGATGGGGATTTGGGGGCTGAGATGATTGGTCAAATTTGCAGAAAAGTCGTCATGATTGGACAAATTTGCAAGGTTACACAGAATTTGCAGGGATTGGCTGAATCTGCATTAATGGTTGTGATTGTGACATTGCGAATTCCCGGAGGGGCTGATTTCAGTTGATACAAACTTTAACCAGTAATGTGCTTGTCATTCAGCTGTTGGTGTTTATTAAAATAAAATTTAAAAAAATGTTTAAATTCCAACTCATCATTAGCATCAAAAATATTAACACAGGTGCCAGTAGTTACTGAACACTTCAGAGGAAAGTTGCATCATCCTGGACAAAGATGGAGACCTCTCAGTGCTCCTGTGTTTCATGCATTGTCGGATGTCTCTTAAGCACAGATGTCAAAGTCGTGCCATGTTGGGCTGAGACCCTGCAGGTTTTCTTTCCAACCGGCTCCAGCAGGGGATTTTAATGATCAGCACCTCCTTCAGTTTGAGGAAAGGAGCTAATCAGTGAGATCAGCTGCTGGAGAGATGGTTGGAAAGAAAACCTGCAGGGTCTCGGCCTCCATGGCATAAATTTGACACCTGTGATCTCAAGCAGTGTTTCCCAACCCTGGTCCTCGGGGAACACTATCCTGCATGTTTTTGATGTGTCCCTCTTCCAACACACCTGGGGCGGCGGTTGTGGGTTTGATCCCCGGCACCTCCTCCTGTCCACTTGGACAAGTTGCTCCCAATGGTGGCTTGCACCTTGCATGGCAGCTCCCTAGCCATTGGTGTGTGAGTGTGTGTGTGTGTAAATAAGTGAATGAGTTGCCTTGTAAAGCTCTTTGGGACCGAGCTAAGGTCAAGAAAGTGCTATATAAATGTACTGCATTTACCACTTATCATTCAAATGGCCAGCTCATCATCAAGATCTGCAGAAGCCTGCTAATGATCCTGATCATTTGAATCAGGTGTCTTGGAAGAGAGACACAATAACAAACCTTTATTCTAAATTTCTCAATTTTGTTAGCAAACGTTTTCCTCCACAAATGCAAATTTAGCAGAAAGAAGCCTAATGCCTGGGTCACACTACAGGAGAATCGGGACGATTTCAGGTACGATTTGCTCCTTCCTAGAATCGGGAGGAAGACTATCCTACACTACCAATAGGTGGACCAGAGACAGGGTCATGGATAACCAGGACTCACTGATGCTGGTCTAATCTCATTTCATCTCTTGTTTGATCAGATTAATCAGATGTCAGTGTGAAGCCTCGTTTGTTAATACAAACTGCAAACCCCTTAAATTCCTAAAAACTAGTACAAAACAGCCTAATACAACAAATTCAACCATTTTTAAACTTATGTATAAAACAATGCCTATGTTTACATATAAAATAAGTCTCAAAAATACAGAACAAGTAAAAAATATTCACAAGTTCACTTCCCAAATGTTTATTATTTATTTAATAGATGAAATTGTTACAATCAAGTTGGGTACTGTGAATACACCCAGTGATATAATAATGAGTTTAGTTATCTTGACAAATGTGTTTGTTAACTGACAGATATGTTGTGTGAATATATAACAAAAAAAATGTTAAAACAAAAACATGTGTAAGTATTCAACATTAAACATTAAATATTTCCATAAGATTTAATGTCAATTTACAGCTACAAGCTTGGTTATCTTCTTTTATTTTACTGTATTTTTTAACATTGTACTTTCAAACTTGTGATTTTACTAAATCTGACTGCATCATCCAAACTGAAACAGAAGCTCTGGGAAAGAGTTCCCAGCTAGCACAACTTCCAGCAACGCTTCTTTTACAGGAACAACATATGGATCTTATAAATGTCGGTGGGACTTTGGATTTATTCATGTCACCACATGGAGACATCTGTGTTTCACTGTTTACAAAGATGTCTTCTCACTGTTTGAGACACTGACAAGTCTACCGAGGTAACGGTAAGTAAGTTTCACCTACTACAAATCTCAGGAACCAAACTCGGTCCTTCCAGCCTGGTTTGGCCTCTGATTGCTCTCCCTGAATAACCAGGTTGATGTACTCTGCAGTGGAGAGAGCATTTGGTTTGAGTGATATTTCCTTAAGTCGGTTCAGATCCCTCACCGATTCATCCAATAGTTTCTTCATCTCATCCTTCACAAGGACACATTTATCATACAGATTTCGAACCATTTCCTGAATAGCCGTCTCATCTCCTAAGATCAGGTACCTCTCTTTCACCTTTTCCACTGTGAGTTTTTGTTTAGCTTCTATGAACTCCCATGTGTACTTCTGCAGGAAATGTACACTACGGGAACATTTTCCTGGACACTCTCTGCAGAATTCCTGTGACTCCACGACAGCTCCGCCTTGTCCATCTGCAGCACCGGCTGTCAAACAGCTGACATGACACTGCTGACAGTTCAAGACGTTTCCACCACCAGAAATTTCCTCTTTATAAGGCTTCAGACTAGCAACTACAAACTCATAGTTCCTGTTTCGATTGATCGTTTTCTGATGCTGATCAAGTTTGTATCGTATCTCTTTTATTTCCTCAAACTTGGCAAACATCAGTTTAAACTTCTCCTGCAATTTTTCCACTGATTGCTCGAGACGTCGCCTTTCTCTGAGGGCCTTTGGTGTCGGTGTTAAGCTTTTTTTGCTTGTGACATTCAGAGCATCAAAGAACCTCTTCATGCTTTTTGTCCACATGATCCAACACATCCGATCAAAGCCTCTATCTTCATCTTCATCCACTGTGTTGGTAGCTTCAGATGATTTGTTATCGATGAACAACACTGAATTATTGAACTTGAAGTGAAGTGGGAGCCCGTCGTCAGTTTCAGGACACCGGACACCTGACGCTTTGATCGCCTCCAGCACTGCTGGACGGTCCCTGTCTGCAGATGTCACCAGAATCCTGATGTTTTCTCCCACATCTTTGCCAGCGATAGAGAAGACGACATCTAACAAGTTTTTCTGTGCTGGTGTGAGTTGAGCTGAAGCTGCCGGAGCTACAAAACATTCAACGTCAACTTCAGTGACACCAAACTCACCAGAGAAGAAATTCCACAGCAGCTGCTCTGTGCTCAGGTTGTCTCCTCCACAGTCTCCTGTATCTCCAAACTCTGGAGTGTCAACAATGGTCAGGGAGAAGGGGATTTTAAAGCCGTCCTGATGGTGGATTTTGTACACAGTAACCTCAGAGGTCTGGTTGTGAACTCCTGATCCTGACAGATCCTCAGTCAGTTTAAATCTGAAATCATCCTCCCACTTGACACCCACTATGTAGTTGATCATCCCATTGATGAGAGTGGACTTTCCTGATCCAGTCGCTCCAAGAAGAAGTATTGTACGATTCTGCCTCGAGCTTTCTTTGCCAAAATTATACCACTGGCAACCAGCTTTGTTCACACCTTCTTCTTTCAGAGGCAGTTGGTGAACTGAGGGGGATCCAGGTTTGATCTGTTCGCTCGTACGACTGAGGACGTCTGCAAGACGTGTGAATGTTGTTGTACAGACATTAACTGTGATGCTTTCTTTGCTTCTGCCGATTTCACCACAATCACATGTGACCCTGACTGCATATTCTGTCTTTGACTGAAGCCCTGAAATGAGAGCTTGTTGTCCTTTTGTCAGGATTTGTTTCCAATGGAGATCTTCTTCTTTCACCTTCTCATACATCTCTGCGTACTCCAAGATGTAGCTCGATATCTGGACGTCCTGTCCGATCTCAGCGGGTTTCTCCCAGCTAACTGATATCTCACTAGAGTTTGGTTTCACTGTTGGTTTTCCTGGGGGACTGCAAGGTAAGGTTTTAATGAAGTTAATGACATCACTGGCTGGTCCGACACCTGCTGAGGTCACTGCTCTGCACCTGAACATATACTCTGAGTTTGGCCACAGATCGCTCACTGTGACTTCTTCAGCTTTTCGATGTTTCTCTTGTTGCCACCTGTCCTTGCCATGGACACAGTATTCAACAGAGTAGGAGGCAATGTTCTCTGCTCCAAATTTGGGGGGAGAAATCCTCAGTGTCACACTGTTGTGGTTTTTGTTGCATACTGCCACCATTTTAAGCTTTGAAGGTGGCTCAAAGTTCTCAGTGATGGTGAAGCCATTTTTATAAAGGTAGATGCTGTAACCCTTGTAAGTGTCATTTGTTAAACCCACTGTCAGAAACTTCACCTTCTTCTTCTTCTTGTTGGCCATGGCAAAATCGCTGAAGCGCTGGGCTTTCATCCACATTTCATCTGCGACTTCTTTTGAGGCATACCATTGTTCCTTCTCTACATCACAAATGAGTGGACTTTGATGGTCATCTCGTTCAGTTTGACCTTTTAAGTAGTTTGATAAAGCTGAGAGGGTCGGTTCTGCTCTTCCCAGTGAAGTGAACACAAAACACACAACATGCCCAGCACTTTCCTGGTACACACAACTTTGAGACGAGATGATTTTGATGTTTGTCATCGTGGCTGTGATAGACTTTAAGGTAAAGATTTCTCTCTCTTTACAGTCCAGCCATTCGTTCAGGTTGTTGCTGTTGAAAGGAGAAGAATGTCTGTTCCTCAGAATCTCTGCAAGCTCAGCCTCGTCTTCTCCTCCTCCTCGGATTGATAGAAGTTTCTTTGCCATAGTTTGTTGGAATTCCACCTTGTATCTGGAGCACATTTGTTGGAAAGCATTGAGTTTCTTGACAATCTGTGGGAACTGCTGTGCAGTGGTGGTTGTCTTTGCATCATTGCACCTCATGTCCAGCTCCGTGAAGTCCTCAAGGACATTTTGTGCTTCCTGAACTAATCCTGTACTTATCTGACGGACGAGTTTAGCAGCAGAGGAATCTAAACTTGTCAGTGGCAGCAGCCAGACCTTCACTGGTACGGCCTTTTCTCCATTGGGTCCCAGTAACTTTGGCAGGCTTTGGTAAACTTCTACTGAATCCTGAAAGGTCACTGGAGGTTTGTGAAGGCAAAAGTCTCCATAGAATTGGCAGGAAAATTTATCAGCATATGTCCTGTCCTTATTCTCCACTTTCAGGGAACCTTCACTCTCTATAGAAAGGAAAGGAATCTTCTTGATCATCACCTTCAAGTGGCCCTGAATGTCCTGAAGATCTTCTTTTTCAGACACCTCACGGTCAAACACAAAGAAGGCATGTGCACCATAAAGAATAGCTGTGACCACATGTGTAGCTAAGCCTGAATCAAAAACATACGGGTGCTTCACTTTGCCTCTTCCGAGATGATTCATGGACAGTTCCTGGACCTTTGTGGTCGCCTTGTACTTCAGTGTCACCCTGGCCTGATTTCTGGAAGTCTTACTGTCATTCAGATATTTTGCTGATCCGTCAACTTCAACCAGTCCACTCATGAAACTTGCTTTCAGTGATGCGTTAACATTTAATGCTGAAGATTTGCCCTCTATTGATTCAGATGCCACTATTTCAAAATCATTATATGCCTGTGGTCTTTCTCGTACATGTTCTTTCAGGTCATCACTGTCCCAGAAAGTCATTCCTGCAGGAGAAGAAGAAGAAATAATCAATTGAGGCTCCAGAACTCTAGAAGATGTTTTTACATAAATCAAGACAAACAGATGCTGCTACAAAGTCAGTCTGACATTAGGGTGGCTTTGAAATGTCCTATTAGCTTCCTGAGGAACTCAGATGTGAAGATGGTGGTCCATTGATGTAATTCCTCTGATATCTTTTCCAGCATTTAAGAGACAACTCAGCTTTCTTGTGTTTAATATTATATAACATATAAATATAACATATTTTTTTTAATGAGTGAACTTTTAAAATTGTGTTATTTTAGGGGAGACTGGGGATGGTTGTAACACTCTCAGTTTGACCCATCAGAAACAAGCTGTGATGCTGTCATCAATACAGTCCACCACTATTTACAAGTTGTGCTCATTGGTGAAGCATCTTGTTTCTGGCTTGAAAACTCTCTGTTCTGGAGCCAAAACAGGATTTTTCAAGTAAAAAAGTAAAATTTCCATCATAAATATTTTTTGAATAGTGTCCATTGGGTTGTAGATACAATTGTTTCACTTATATAAGCTCAATTAGTGGTTTCTGTAGTTTAATTTGATGTGTTGCATTAGTGCTAGCTTTGAAGCTAAATGCTAAAAATGATTAGCTTTTAATGGCTGCCTGGCCTGGCATGTCCAGATGGGGATGAGGAACAAATGATTAGATTTTGGAAGTGATCTGGATCTCGTCTCCCTACTTGACAACATAAGACGCAGTTCATACTGGATTTCCTCAAATCTTTGTTGAAAAATCTGAAGATCGAGAAGTGTTAAAAAGGGATCAGGCAATCAAACTTATATTAACTACTTCCACCTGAGGCTACTTTTTGACCATTTCCGCCTGAAATGACATGCCCAAATGATATCAGTAACTGCTCAACAACTGTAGGGCCTAGATGCATAATCTTGGTGTCTATGGAAAGGTAACAAAATGTAGAATCTGGATGAAGTGAAAGTTTTGAGCTGGAATAGCTGGAATACAGCAGAAATGACAAAATTTTGTCTCCGCCTACCAAAACATGTTTAATTTTAGAGTAATAAACATCACTAAATGAAATGTCAGGAGGCAAGTGATGGACTGGATCTATTCTACAACGAGTGACCT
>OOFC01013812.1:42408-58262 GCA_900323345.1 Pseudochromis fuscus | reverse complement strand
AAGGTCTTGGCCCATTCAGATATTTAATCATTTATGCAATGGGCTGCCTGAACAAGACCTTTATTGAGGCTCTGAGCAATATAATTTAAATTTTTGTCATTCCAAATTTGATTATACATTTGTGATTGCATCTATTTAACAAAATGACAGACCATAAGTTTTTTTATTATGTAGGTTTGTGTTATGCTTTTAGACATATCCTGTAGCTGACAAAGTCATTCAGAATATTTGTACTGAGTCAATGCTTTGTTCAAGCTCTTTTTAACATGAACATAAAAATTTTTGTGGGTTTAGTTTTAATTGGATTACCACCTCATATCTTATTCCTGCAACCACCTTTTCTCTTGACCCAGGTTGGCGTTAAAGAATTCATTTCTTGTTATTCACTGCAGTGGATTGTTATAACAGCAGGATCAAAGAAACTGTCTTTGCTCCCTTTGGCATTACAATGGGACATTACTTTTTAGTTCCTGTGCAGTGAGTGGAGGTAAAAAGAAAGGCCTGAGGACGCTTGGGTAATAATGGCATCTGTCAAATATTTCAACACCTTTTTATGTGTGCTGTCAACAAGATATGACAGACACTTCCCCATTTTGCACTAATTTATTTTTTAGTTGCTTTGTAAAAGATGCTGCATTGCCCCTGATTTCATTATTATTATCACTTTATAATTTTAAATAATACAACAGTTAATGTAACTTAAATTTGGCAAATTCCTATCTAGCTGGCCAATAGAGCATTCATTAAACTTCTAACAGCCTATGAAAGACTGAAAAATAATGAAACTGTTTCGAGTTGAAAGCAGGAGAATCAAATGTGGACTCCATCTGTTGTAATGGAAGATAAAGACTTATTTTTCTCATGTGGAATAACAATTTACTTTGGGACACCACTACCTGGGGTGAACAGAAACTTTTCTCTCTAACCAGCCTTTGTGTTCTCTTGTAACAGGAGGTGACCCTGCTCGCCCATCTACCCCATCTTAGAGAATTAGTACTGAAAGACCCGACTTCAACCCCAAACCCAGTGTGTTTATTGTGTAACTATGCCACACACGTTCTTTACCACATGCCAGGCCTCCAGCGACTCGACACTTATGACATGTCCAGCAAGCAAGTCAAGGAAGCCGCTGAGGTATTAAGAGGCTGTGCATGGCTGTTACACTAACAGAGCTTGTCTGAGTCTTGGTTAGACACTTGGGAGGTTACATACTGGCTTGATTCATGTTGAATTGTTTCCTTAAATACATGACAATATTACACTTCAAGTTTTACAAGCCAAAAGAAAATGATCAAAAACACACACGTTCAAGAAGGAGTGAGTGGGGAGAGTTGTCACCTTATTGAACTGTTCAGCTTCCTTTATCTATACATATTGGATATTTTAAACTTTGAGAACGATCATTCATATACCCACATACACATACCCAACCATACGTACATGCATACAAGGTTATGTATGCATAGGTTTCTTTTGAGACACTAGAAAAACACAGTTAAACATGTGCTTTTTAAACATATATATGTGTGTGTGTGAATAGGATTAAAATGTGGAAAATTTGAACAGTGCCTGTCTTCATCAAAAGTGGATTATACTTATATGTTATTTGCCTATTTTCTAGCCTACAGTAAAAATCTTTCTTCTTGTAGTCTGCAGTAATGAAGAAAATGATGTACTACAACATGCGTGTACGTTCTGCTCGGAGGGAGCTGGCAGAGACCCAGTTAAGTCTGATTGAGAGGAAGAAAACTCTCTTACAGTTACCTGAAGAATCCATCAGGACTCTGAGTCATGCTCTCAAAAGTGTAAGTGTATTCTTGAAAGAGTTTGAAAAATATTGTAAGGATAATTATTCAGCTGTCTTCTCTGCTGTACACACTTAAGAGAGGTTTTTTCAATTGCTTGCATTTACAGCTGGAACGTGATCTCTGCATGGCGCCAGTTAGTTGCAAAAAGTTCACCTTCATGTTAGAGAGTGAACCAGAAGGACCACCCCACCTGGAGGAAGGTTCACCTGAAAGAAGCGACTCAACCACTGACATCAGTCGTGATCCAGAGAGGGAAAGCAAAATACACCAGAAGATTGAAGCACTGAGGGAAAGACTGAAACTATGGACTTGGAGGCTGGATGAGTGAGTTTGGATGAGTTTTTTTTTTTTAATCATTGTTTCTTGTTATAGTTCTGAAGCTAAAGTATATCACTGATCTGGAAATATAATATTCTTTCATTTACACTCAGGATTGAAACCTGGTATGAGCAGGATTTGGCCCAAGCCACAAGCAGGATGGAATATACGGTGCAGTTTCTATTGATGGAGCTAGAAAGCGTTGGAAATATCCGTTTGGAGGAGGGCTGTTCCACAGACCCTTGGTACTTATTTTTTATTATTAATTGTAACTACAACCATTGTTACAAAGGGGAAGTAAACACTAGTTTCTTTTTCCTCCACCAACAGGTTTTCATCTTGTTGCGACCTTCTGCTCGCCCGCTTCTCTCCTTCAGAGGTTCAGGGCATCACCGGCGTTAAGGTCAACAGGGTCGTCCGCATCCACAACAGAGCTTTGAGGCTTCGCTTTGAGGACAAACTTCACAGCTTGTTAGCCAGTGAAGACTCTGTTATCTTTTCGCAGTGAGTATAATTAGACTGTAATGGGTTTTAAAAGTATCTTAATAATGTACCAGTTGGTGAAGAGATTTGTTTAAGCAGGAATTACAGACGTCGACTGGAACACTTATTCTACGTAGCTGACCCTGAAAAGTGTGAAAAGGAGGAAATATTGGGCATTTTAGAGGAAGGTTTCAACACAGCAGAGCAGCAAAAGGTGTGTGTGTGCTGTTGCGAAGTTTCCCCCCCACAACACTCTGATTTATTCCTTTCAGCATCAGGAGAAAGACTGTTTACAATTGTATACAAACATAGTAATCAGCAAAAAAATCTTACAGTTTAGTGTTGTGGGAAAATGTAATATTTTGCCTTATTTTAATCTAAATCATGGTTTATCGTGTTGACTCTTTGAATCAGGTCTTTGGAAGAGAGGGTGCTATACCTTTATCCAACAGCTTAAATGTGACAGACCAGCCAAGAATTGAACATGCTCTCCGCCAGGCCAGCCAAGGCGATTCAAAGCAAAGTCTGGATACAATCCCTTTCCGGCATGGTTAGTTAGTTGTACTCAAACTTCTATGTCCTTACATCAGCGGGGATCTTTGAGCTGTAAATTTTAATGTTTCCCGGCCTGTAGGTCAGGTTCTCATCTCCAAAGTGTACCTGGGCAACAGCATGCCTGTCCGAGATGGAGAACCGCTGGACAGAAGCTATCACAAAGTCTTCTCTGTGTATCGCAACGTGGACACTAAGCACCGATCTGCACGGAGTGAAGGTATTTTGTTGATTAAAGAGCATTACAGCAGTTTTTTTGTTTGTACTGTTCAATGTTTATTCATCTATGTGTGTTTTTATTTTTATTCAGAGAGACCCCGCTCCACCAAAACATATACGGGTCCCGAGTGCAATCCCCGTCGAAGGCAGTGGTTTGTGTTTGACCATGAGCTCGTCCTGCCTGAGTACATTGTATATTTTGAATACCTCACTGGGGTAATTAATACACTAGTTTCCTTATTCTTTGAATGCATAATTTAACAGTATTCACTCTCACTGTTATAACGATGATACACAATTGTTCTAGATGAATATTTCTCTCTGGGTTAATGTGGAATGTGAATGTGGAAGATTTTGAATTATTTTTCTTTACTAAAAACAAAAATTCTTGGTAACTGTTAAATCACAGTAATGCTGAGCTGAGTTTTGTTGTGATTATAAATTATTCTGATTTGTGTCTCTCCTTCAGTTGCATACCTTATTTTTTAAGTATTTAAGTATGCACCTGTTGGCAGTTAACTAAAATTTTGATATGCTTTTATCAGGACAAAGACAACCCTTCATTGCTGAGCCATAGCACAGAGTTTAATACCTCTGATGACATCATTCTGGACAAAGAAATCCTCAACATGGAGCCTGTTCTGGAGCCACAGCCCAAACTGTTGAGCTTGGATGATAAAATTCTGCTTCATGTGGCCAGAGCCAACGTCCTCAGTCAGATCACTGTAAGCGAAGTCTGCCTTTTTAAACAGGATGGTGATTTTAAAGCTAGTCCATACACTCACAGTGGCCTGTCATTGGTTTATTGAATCTTCAGGTGCTCAACCTCCATGGCAACAGTTTGAGTAAAATAAAGGAAGTTTCCAGCCTCACAGCTCTGAGACATCTTACCATCAGCTTCAATGAGTTCTCCCGCCTTGATGACATTTCTCACATGGTAAAAAAAAAAAAAAGGAAAAGAGAAAATTATTATTATTATTGATCTGAAAAATGTCACAAAAAAAGCATTCATTCATTCATTGATACTTAATTAAATAAGAATTATTGAAAGCATTATTTTTAACATTATCCTGAAATAGATGATAGAACTAGATAATGATGTTGCACATGAGTGTTTAGGACCATAGTATAAAGAGGAAATATTTACTATCTGTTGTCTCTTACCTAAATTGCAGCCCAACCTTGAGTTTTTTGACGCTAGCTATAACCGTCTAGTGACTTTAGAGGGGCTGCGGGGGCTGGGACAGCTCAAACATCTTGATGTTCGCTGGAACAAGCTGACGAAGGCCAGAGAGGATTCAGCTGTGCTAAGGAAACACACACCTGCTCTGCTGAAACTGGACACTCGATACAATCCCTGGAACCGGGTGTGTGCTATGATCAAAAACAGAATTAAATCTAACTCAACAATGTTCATACTACTGGCATATTCACCATAGACGGTCTCAAATATAAGATGTAAAGCACCTATAGGAGTGATGGTGTTTTCCTTCTTTCAGCCAGAGACGGTCAGAATGACCATACTCGGCCGTCTGACAAACCTCACACACCTGGATGATCTGCTTGTAGCAGAGGAGGAGGCTGCTGAAGCTGTTCAGATGGCTGCTGGCTCCAAAATTAACCAGGTTAAGATCCTGTGAATATTTTGGCTTATACAATATATAGATTCTTTATTTTTATTCATGCTTTAAAAAGTATTTTGTGACTAATCGGATTAAATGTTGATTGATTAAAGTGGTTAGGTGCTGTAATTTAATCAGGCTTGGTGACGCTGCTTGCAGGCATCTCTCCTGGCACACTCCCGTAGCAACGGTGAGCGTCCCCGCAGCCTCAGTCTGCTTTCAACAGCCCAGCTCCTATATCATTTGAGTCCGGCTCCCTGGGGCCATGGTAGAGAATTGGAGCCAGATTGGACTGCAAAGGTGCGCCACAGCATGCTAGTTTCTTAATAAAGAAGTGATTGTAAACATGCATTTGTAAAGTTATAAAAAAATGCTTAAACCAGAAAAATACCAGATTGATTATGTAGTAATTATAGTTAAAACTGTGATCTTAAAGAATTCCTACATTGTTTTATGTCTTTGTGGCCATTATATTTTGACCAGATCACCACCCTGAACCTTGACAACCAGAGGATTTCCAAGTTGATCAATCTCAATAAGCTTGTGAACCTGCGCTGGGCCTCCTTTAATGATAATGACATTGTTAAAGCAGAGGGTCTCGACAACTGTCTGAAGCTGGAAGAGCTTTCCCTAAACAATAACAGCATCAACACACTAAACGGTCAGTCACACTCAACTTGACACAGGAAATTTGCAGCATTACACATTAAAAATAGTTTGTTTCCTATAATCTTCGTGTGGTTCTGATGCACAGACCCATAGCACAGTGGCCATCATTATTTCTGTGTGTGTCTTTGCTGTTTCCTCAGGCCTAACAAGGCTGCCCTGTCTGAATAAACTGAGTGTAGATGGAAATCAGCTGACCAGTCTGGACACCTCAGTTCTTGACCAACTACCCATCCTCTCCTTTCTGTCAGTGGAGAACAACTGTATCACCTCCCTGCATGGCATCCACAGGGTTCGCTCTCTACTTGAACTCTACATTGGCGGCAACCAGATTTCTACATCAAGAGACATCTACTATCTGAAAGTGAGACAGCTTGATGTCCTGCCCCGTGACAAGGACGAAAAATGGGAGCAGGAGGATTCAGATTTCATTCTTTCATTGTGTTGTCTGAGCTCATGTGCTCTTTTGTTTTATCAGGGATTGGCGAACCTCATCATTCTGGATCTCTATGGAAATCCTTTAGCGGAGAAACTGGAAAACTATCGGATATATGTGGTGTTTCATCTTCCCTCCCTGAAAGCTCTGGATGGACTTGCAGTGGTTTGTGTGAAAAAACTGCAACCTACTGAACCTGTAAGGTATTTTAGTGTTATATCCAGTATTTTTTAATTGCTCTTCTTTTCCTTTGATTTCTGAAGGAACCAAGTGAGTGTGAGAGTGCAAAGAATATGTTCAGAGGGAGACTAACCACTGACACAGTGGCAGAGAAGCTGGGCCACTCAAAATACACAGAGATCACCTACTTAACCCTGCAATCCTGCTCTATTAGGTAAAAGCCTCGCTCTAAAAGCAGATAACAAAAATACTTAAAAATGAGCATGGGAATGCTATTTGCTCTGATGATAGATAAAGTGGTGGAATACACAGCCTTACTTTTTTTTATTTTGTCTCCACACAGGATGGTTGATCTGTCTCCAGCAGAGCTCTTCTGTAGTCTGCGCAGTGTCAATTTGGACCACAACAACCTCACCTCCTTCTCCGGCCTCATCTACCTGCCCAACATCAAAGTACAAATTGCTCTGAACTCAACAGGCTGGTTTGAAATGTCACTGAACCGTGGACAAAAATTATATTTACGTGGCCCTCTTTACAGGCTCTGTCTCTGAACTACAACCACATTGAGTCCATTCTGCCGAGACAGAAAACTCAGCCTCATCTGACGAGCAGACAGATACTGTACAGTAAAGTCCACTCCAGCGGTTACGGGCAGCAGAACCCGTCCAAAGCCAGCAGGTAATATGACGCAGTTATTCACACAATGCATCACCTGTTAGATTTTTTTACATTTTGCTGTGTTGCAAAGGGGTTTTATGGATTGTGACCATTAGGGGGCAGCACTGACCAGCCAATGTATGAGCTGGCTCTTGACAGTTAAATCATTGTTTGTAGGTTTGCAGATAAACTCTAAAAAAAAACAAAAAAAACAGCAGTTTCAAGAAATTTCTTTGAATTAAAACTGATTCATTATTTATGATTTCAAAAAATATTCACACAAAAAACATTTAGTATGTAACTCTTCCTACATAAAATATACTAATGCCATATTTAAGGACATTTTTCTTATGTAGAAATCAGTACATAAACATTACTGTAACAGGCATCTTTTTGTTTGTCTGGTTTGTCTGCCTCATGGTCCTGCACCTGTGAGGCCTGACCCGTTAAACATGGCAGCAGGAGGGAGAATGAGATGTTCGTTGAACCCCAGAGGTTGCAAACTGTCTTTCTGTGACTGTGTTTAAGGGATACTGGGCCCGCTGGCAGCCTGGAGCCACTGATGGGAAGCCTGGAGGTGCTTCATTTGAGTCACAATGGCATCTCCAATATGGCCAATCTGCAGCTCAGCAGGCTCACCAATCTTAAAGCACTCTTCCTTCAAGGTATGTATGGCTGAAGCACCACCCCTCCTTCTCACAGCCGATTAAAAGTGCAGTGTATGGAGCCTGTGAAAAGGCAAGCACTGAGAGCAAAGTCTCCCATAGACCTAAGGCCAGGTGGGTGATGAGACTCGAATAAAAGAACGAGTGACTTTCTTTTGAACAGCGTTTGAATGCTTTTGATTGAGTTTTGCTTTGTCAGGGTGATTTGTCCTACAAAGCCAACCTTACTTTCCTTTCTTCCTTTTTGTTTGGGAACCTTTGGAAGCCGTCTTTGCAATTTCAGGGCTTTTTACACCAGGGCCCAATAAGAAATACCCAACAAGTGTTTATATATACCCTTAAAAAACTGCTTTTTAAAATTGTTTGAGGTCTGGAATATACTATTGTATTTTGTTTATAAAAATACTAGTCCATTTTTTTGTTATTTCTATTGTTTCTATAAGATTTGGTGTCTTTCTCTAGGTAATGAGATCAGCCAGGTCGAAGGTTTGGAGGGGCTTCACCAGCTCAGAGAGCTTGTGTTGGACAGAAACCGCATCAAAGCTCTCGCGAAGAACTCGTTTACATCCCAGAACGTCCTACTAGAACTGCACCTCGCAGAGAACCGGATCCGGGAGCTAAACCATCTTGATCCTCTGATTGAACTCCGCAAGCTCTTTCTCAGCATGAACAAGCTGCAGGTATTTTACTTCAGCAGTCAGTAGCCCCCCCTCACATGATGGATGTTTTAATGTCTGTATCCGCGTCTTTAATGCAACTGTCTATTGCATTGAACCGCCTGAATAACTGACAGCATAGTGATTCCTGGAGGTCATTGCCAAGGTCGCAGTCATCTTTTGTGTGGTTTGTGAATAACCGCCAACTTTTACTGATTGGTTCATATGTATCAGATGTGTAGGAATGCATTTTATTCAGCATGCAGCAATATTGCTTTTCCTTGCATTTGCAAAGTAGTATATGAAGTATAGTAATCATGAATCATTACCACCCACTGCAGCGTGGAAGGGGTAGCATTAA
The DNA here is from genome assembly GCA_900323345.1 of Pseudochromis fuscus. Taxonomy (NCBI): domain Eukaryota; kingdom Metazoa; phylum Chordata; class Actinopteri; family Pseudochromidae; genus Pseudochromis; species Pseudochromis fuscus. The sequence continues at coordinate 49,639 of OOFC01013812.1, read as the reverse complement.
GGAGATTCAAGGTTGATTGAAGGTCAGGGCCATCTGTATGAAGAAAGAGAGGAACAATCAGGGCAACGTGTAATCAGCTGCAGTCTGCATCTCCTCACCCAGGGCTGGTGATTTGCACTTTTGTTGCCGGTCGCCTCATCCCTGCGCTTCCTTAAGGTTTTCAACACATTCAATTAAGACATAGAATACTGCAATCATCCCAGAGCATCAGTCCTCACAGTGGGGGCATCTTTGAAGTACAGACAAGTCCAAGCGTAAAGCTTGGAACGAGAGAAAACACCCCCATGTCCTGTTGCGTGCCCAAACTCTCTCATGAGATTAATGAGAGCTCACACATGTAATCTCTCCCATCAGCTGCTCCCATCCTCCCCTACACCAAAATTATGGCAGGTCCAGCCCTGATGCATATGTCTCCATTATCAGCACACAACAGGCTACAACCAGTGAGGAAGTCTAGTTAAATGAAAGGGTACTGATTGAAAATAAGTTATATAATCTTTGTTTCTCTGCTTCTTGTAGGACATGACAGACCTTGACAAATTAGAAGTTCTTCCCTCACTGACGGAGCTGTCAGTTGTTGGAAATCCTGTGAGTATTTATGGTTGTTTTTTTGTTTTTGTTATTTATATCTCTCTCATGCAGTGATGTGAATCCTCCAACTAACAGCCACAGTCACCTTAAACTCTATTTCTCACAAAACAACTCATCAAAGCATGCTCACAGGCTCAGTTTCTCACTTTCACAATTCAAAACACAAACCCAGTATAACCCCGTGTGTCCAAATTAAGTGATTACACGATGGGCCGTCTGCTGTGCCTCAAACTGGCTGGCATCAGAGACAAATTCGTTGACCAAATGGCAGGGCGCTGTTGGCCCTGTTACATCACCCATCTGGAGCTCATGGATCAGGCCTGAGCAGAGCCTGCAGCCCGGGGCCCCTCCATCGTCCACAGGGTAATGCTCAGCTGCGGTAGCCTCTTTACTGCTCGACCCCATCCCCCTTCTTTTCCCACAGGGGTGGGATAATCCTGCCAGGGGGTACAGGCCAACAGCCACCCTGGAGACAATACCTCCTGCTGTTGACCGCTTGAGATAGCTCCTTCACCCATGTTCCCTTGCCAAAGTCTGTCTCCTCTTCTCCACTGGACATCTATTGGCACGTACTCACAACTTAATCACAACAGCAGTGTCCTGCAGGAACATGCAGTTCTGTGACTGGACGGGCTGGCTTTATACCCTGGCCAGAGGGTGCCCCCAGCTGTGGGTAGGGACCTATCTGCTGCTGTCAGCTGGGTCACTGGAAAAGCTGCTGGGATAATGATAACTACGCTGGGACCCACATAGCATCATATTTATTCCAGATGTCTCAAGGCAGACTTCATCCAGGCACCAAAATTATTTTCTGTGCTTTAGTTGTAGAGGATAAGAGGTTTATAACCAGACCATTTAATCAAACAGGTGTTTTTTTTCTTAATTTTTTTTCAGGTGGCTCGAAATTCTCTCCACAGACCAGCAGTGGTTCTCCGTCTGTCCCAGTTACAGGTCCTAGATGGAGTGGTAGTCACCCTCGAAGAAAGAACCAGGGCAGAGCTCCTCAGTGCTGATCCATCTGTGAGAACTGTACACATCATATATACAAACATCAAAAACCATTTATGTACAGGGAGGAGCATAGCTACATGTACACGTCCTCAGTATCTTTTTTTAACATATGAGACATATTTTTATCTTATCTGGTAAGATGTAGTCCAACTGAAAGAAGCAAAATGACAAACCACAGCCACTCAAAAAGCACAAAGCCTGGATCAAACTCTTTCAGTCCAACTGATTTCATATCCATGTAACGAGAGAAGGGAGCAGTAATTCTCCTGCAGCTCTGAATTAAAAGCAGTCTAAGCCTGCTAGCATCATCCTGCTGATTAGATGAAATGTGTCCGACCGATAATGCACCAGTGGATTTACCCCCTATTAGCCAGGTCAACATGACCCCCTCTGCTTGTTAATCGTAGATATGGAAATGACAGAGCAGAGATCCTGGGTATTCTCATTAAAAACACAAACACAAACCTCCCCCCATTGACTCTCATAAATGCCATTCCAGTTGTCACTCTCAATCTATGCCTGTAACTGCTTTTTTGCTTGAATTTGAAGATTGGTTTTGATGAGCAGTAATTACTGTTTTCCCCTATAAGATGCTTATATATGTGGAACAACAAGCAATGTAATCATCAATGCCTTGCCAAGTGTGTGGGCGGAGTGGGCAAATTGCACTGACGGTAGTAGACATAGGAAGCGAATAGAAACAAAGGAGCAGCTCCAGAGTTCAGATGCATATGTTAGTGAGGTCAAAGATATTGAGTTGACCCTGCAGGCACTTAAGAGATCATTTTAACGCATTATGTGAACATCTGCTTATGTTCTTTAAAAACAGTTCTATCCTGGTGAATTACATCTGTCTTCCTTATGCTCCTATTTCATATTTTCTCTTAAAGCCATGCACTCAGCACCCTGGAGCTTCTCTTCCTACCGCTGAAATTAACCTACCTGGACTGCTGCCACTAATGCCTCATAACACCGCTCTACGAGGAATGGGTATAAGTGGAGGACTGCAAAACGTTATGCATGCGCACGATAGTAACGTGGACGAGGACCATTACACGTACAAATGTAGGTGTAATGTTTGTCATGCTGCAGATCATAAAATTCATAGTGAGAAATACTCAGCTTTAGGCCGGAGTGTATACCCTGTGTAGAGTTGTGTTTCTCTGATACAGTAAGAATAATTGACTTTGCAGTGTTACATGGTTTAAGATAACTGTTGGCAGTACTACTTCTGACCCCTCACCCCTTGTATTTTAACCCCCAACTCAGACAAGAAGCATAGGTACGGTACTGTCGCTCGAAGTGTCCAAACTGACATTAACTTCAGGCACAGCCGAAGAACAGGAGGCAACATGCCGACCACAGGTCTCCTGTCTGATGGCAACAGAGTCATCATTACATATTCCAAACAGGAGCAAGACAACAGGTAGGTAAAGACCAGGTTGTGTAGATATGATAAGGTTTGGTAAAAGAAAATTAAGTTCACTAAGTGATGATTTTCTTTCACTTCCATTTCAGATTCCCAAATGGTGGTAAACCTCCACCCATGTAGCAGCCAGAAGAGGTGAAGCATTTCATTGATGAGTACACAATCCAAAAGTGAACACACATAGCAGCTGTGACTGGTGTGTAGCATGCAGGAAATAATTAATTAATATTTCCTTAACTACATGCATGATTTTTGTTTTTTGACATGACAAATATATGCAGTTTGTGAATAAAGTGCATTTAAGCTTTAAATTATACAGTAGCTTTAAACTAAAACTGCATTTGATGTACATAAAGTAAATTAGGCTACTTGATGGGGGCATGCAGTATGTTCTTCTGAAATGCATTTTTAATGGCTGTGACTTCATTTTCCATCCACATATGTGGGATCACTAACCATGGTAATCTGAGGATGAGAGGGTTTGGTGTCATTTCGACTCCTATCCCATCCTTTGCCCTAAACAAGTTTAAAAAAAAAAAACACCCACAGATGTAAGGGCGTGTGAGGCTGGCAGGCTGCATCCATCGGGTCAAATGCATCCCCAACAAGTGGATAATCCAGCTTTAGCACACCTCTCTGTGGACAATAATCTGCAGTCACTCAGATAAAGATGTAATCTTGAATAAGGTCCAAATGGATTTCAGAGCTTGTCAGTTTCATCATGTTAGCCTCTTTTCAAAAAGCACACGGCAGTTTCATCTCTCACAGGCAAATCTCGTGTGTGGTAACTGGAAATGAACCTACTTCACTTGATATTTAGTTGATGTTAGTTCCGTCGAACGTCAGAATATAATCCTCTCCATCCTCCTGTTGGTTCAGTCTGGTGGTCCTGTAGTTAACAAAGCACCAGTCAGAATATGAAAGATACAGCTTGGATTACTTTACATATGTATAATAACTAGTGTTATATGACAAAAAATCTAAATAGTAGGCATTCATATTTTAATTCTCAGGTGCTATTTCCGCTGCCACTGTGGAGACCTGTGTTATATGTGAATGTAAACAGCAAAGAATCAGCGTTTCATCAAAGAGGATCCCTTCTGAATCCACTGGTCCAAGAGGCTTCGAGTTTGTGTATCAGTGACGCTACCATGACCACTAGGTGTCCTTAGAGCTCCATTAACACTGCTAATCAGCCCTCAATGAAATTTCCTGCTGCCCTGTAGGTAGTAATTCATCAGTTAAAGGGAGATATGTGCACTTCTGTTTTGTGTAGCCTTTGCTGAACATCCAGCTTTACACAGCAAAAGTGAAAAGCTCTCCCCAAACAAGCTCCTCTAATGCATGTACTTAACTTCACTTAATTTGTGTTAATTCCCAGCATTAAGCGGGGCTAATGACTGCGCAAGTGAGTGCACTGTCATTACCTTGCTCTGCCTGACATCAAATGGCAGCTGATGGACTCACACTAAAAAAAAACACACACACTGTAACACTGCACAGATTTGGGTGCTCATCGTGAGTGCTCTAATGCATTAGATATTGCAAAGGATAATTACACATTTCATATTTGTGTAGAGTGTGTTCAGTATGGATGTTATATATACAATTATTTCAAATTTCTGCTGTGTGTGGTGTAAGCCTATAGTGAACGTAGCACTTCACGCAGTATGTCTCAGATCTGCATATCTGTCTGTATTTCTAACATTAAAATGACATTAGCATAAAAATTGTGAATAATTCATCACTTCTGAGTGAACCCAGATACACCGCTCTCCCTCTGCCTCTCCTCGCTCCTCCATGTGAGTAGACCACATGGTTTGTAGCTGGTTTAATGGGATGGAATGTGACAGGTTATGTTTTCATCTGCCTGATATGGAGCCTGGCTCAGGCGGGAGGGACCGAGAGGGAGAAGGAGAGACAGAGCGAAAGGGAGAGAGGGATGGAGTGGAGGTGGGTGGGGGTGGGGGGTGAGATGGTTTCTACAGTTGTAATCTGGATTCATAATTAGACATGTTTGTGCTTGCTGTGAATCAGTTATAGATGATGCTTCCCTCCCCCCCTCCAGAATCCTCACCACATACACGTACACACACACACACATAGAAAAACACATGCTCTGTATGGGGCCATTACTGCTGGTCCACTAACTCCCTACATTTGCTGTGTCTGTGCATTCAGAGCACCATTAGTCCAAGACTCTGTGAATAATTGCTGAATGGACCATGTTTTCACTGCTATCTACTCAGGTTCCAGTGTTGAGGGTGAAGTTAGAGGGGTGACGACATTGATTGATGTTCGCTGCTGAAGTTAATTCTGCATATTGTGCAATCGGAGCATTATGTGAACAACGATGCACTCCACATGAGTTACACACTTACCAGCCTGTATTAACTTTAGAAGTGCTTTGATGGAGGCTACAAGTTTATCAGCATCATCACTTGAGTTGAAATTGCCATCATAAAAAATGAACTGTTTGGCTGCCAATGACTACCGACTGGGAGTCATCAAGAAAATATAAATTATTTTGTTTTCAAAAGGTACATATTATGTTCCAAGTTCATTTTTATTCTCACAAATACATCCTCTATCTCGCCATATTGCTTCTCTTGAAATCTGTCATTGAGTTATTGCTGTCGCTTGTCATTTTCCTGTAATTTGTTTCCTGTGGAATAAAGAGCGAATGGAGAGAGAGTGAAAACACAGATAAAAGAATGAAGCGAGAGCGACAATTAGAATAAAGAGGAAAACACTATTATTTTGTGTAGACATTCTGGATGGGAACACGCCTCGCAGAAGCATTAAATCTTAACTGCTATTTATTCCTGGACTTGTGTCTCATTTATGACATTATTGAACTTGTGTGTCATTTATCACATTATTTCAATCACACAAAGCGTATTGCTCGGTTGAAATGGCGAAAACAAGTTATGAGAACCACTGAACAACAGACAAACACCCAATTTCCTTGTAAATTTAACAGAAATCAATTTTAAGAGGTACGTCAAATGGTCTGCTTTCGGGCAATTTGGCATCAGCCTTTTATACTTTATGATATTTGCATTGTGTTTTTCCCTTTAATGACTTAAGTCTTAATTTTAAGTAGATATTCTTTGCCAGACAGCTGTAACAAAAACAGAGCAGTGTTTTTAGACAAGTTGTGCTATGGGAGGATTACAGGGTGCAATACATGTTGTCGTGACTGACGGGGCTCTTCTGTTATGGTTTATTGTGTCCTACAAAGAGTAGAAATTGCTTTCCAAGATGACAAGGAAACACAACCTCCTGCCCACTCTTATTCCCCCAGCCCCAATGAACAACAACAACAATTTAATCTCCTTTGGCCCAGATTGTTATCTTTCTTTGTGTTGATATTGTGGCCTTTTTAGTGATCACTTCATGATCCTCCCTTTTGCCCTCCTTCTTTCTAGGTAAATCGACATTTTAGAGCAAGACACTTGACCACAATCACTTTCATTATATTGAAATAATAAAATACTTGTAGGATTTGCTCTTTTTGTATTAAGAACATGATAACAAGGATTTAGAATGTAATATTAATATTCTTAATCCCATGTCAGTTTTGGGGGGTCGACTAAGCGCTTTAGAATCAGGATTTAAAGATACTGGCAAGTGCCAAATTGAAAAATTATTTAGGATAAAGAAGATAAACAACCCCACGGGATGTGACGTTTGATGTAATTATAATTGCAAAGAGGAATAGTCTTTTTATTGTTCAGTAGAAAGAAGGTTCGGGTGGCAAACCGTTATTGGGTGTGCGATATCAGCATTTGAAACTTTCTATTTATTCCCACTCACAAAAACTGACAATCTAAATTTTATTTCTGGCTTTCTATTGTTTTTGCTCTTTAAAACTGCCTTACTGACAACTTTATTGAAATGATTTGTGGGTTATCATAAACCCTTGTGGTTCAGTGAGCTATACATCTATATATTTGTGTGTGTGATAGATTATTTGTCACATAAATTTATCTTTGACCTACTGAAATCAATTTCTGTAGCTTTTTAATGTGTTTTGTGTTTTCTTTGCAATGTTTAGTACTGCCTCAGTTTTGAATATTGAATATTCCCCATTAGTTAGAGTGTTTGTATCCAAAACACAGGAAAAACATTGTACTTGTGCTTTTTCTCCTTTGCTGGAATGGAGCGTGTATGTATAGCTCTAGTTGTTGAAGGGGC
>OOFC01013812.1:0-42377 GCA_900323345.1 Pseudochromis fuscus | reverse complement strand
GGCATAGACCTATCAGAAGACTCGCTCTCCTCTCCTCCCTACTGCCATTGGCTGCAATCTGACTGTGTATTATGCCGATGTTGCCTAGCTTTCTAGCGGTTAGCTAATAGCTAATGTTAATGCTTTTCCACCCGTTTCTCCATAATATCACCAAACTGTACCGTCAAATACCACACAGACCGTATCTGCATTTTACTATTCCGCTGTTAATGGTAAGTTTATCTCACAAGGTTGCCAACCGGCTGTTATTTACCTGTTACTAGTGGCAAGCTAGTAAAGCTAAAATAGACTGGCTTCGTAAGCTAACAATTATGCAGCTAGCTTAGGTAAAGAGACGATAACGGTGTCCGGAAAAAATATTCATTGTTTTTAAATTACCCGGTTTGATTAAATAAGGGAAAGACTTGTCGTAAGATATCCCGCTACCCGCTACTACCCGATGAGGTTAGCCTATGTTAGCACATCCGCAAGCTACTGTTGCTGTGTTTTGTTTTCCTGGTAACTCTGTAGCTGTTGTTCTTGGCTCGTGCCTCTTTTTGTCTTATACATAATAAACCGAAGGTGAGACATGGTCCCAAATGTTTTGTATTAAACCAAGAATAGCCCACGTCTGTCCTGTTTTAGGTAAATTACTATAAATTATCTTGTTCGTAGAGAGACACCTGTAAGAGGACTTTACATTTACACCCAAATCATCCAAATGAAGGCAGTGAAAACACTGGAGAATGTGTTGCAGTTTAAAAGATGTATTTGCATAACTTTAGGTATGAAAAGTTACTGCATTAGAAGTACAGACTGAGGCTATGGTTGTGTGACAGGGACTAATGGAAGATTATCATATTAATGCATCTTAAGTTTGTTTGATGATACTCATTCCTCCATGGACTAAATAAAGGTGTGCTTCCTTGCAGGGCGTCTGAGACGATGAATGGAAACCTTCCTTCGGCTGCATGGAGATGACCTGCCACCCTTTCGGGAATGGTCAGAATGGGGCCAGATGTGCCCCTTCTTAATGAGTACAAGCAGGAGTTCTTCTGGAAGCGCTTCCCTCAAACAGTTTTGGGGGGTCCACGCTTCAAGTTGGGCTACTGCGCCCCGCCATACGTATATGTCAATCAGTCAGTCTTGTTCTTGACACCATGGCTTTTTGGGGGGATAGGTACTCTGCTCTGCCAGCTGCAGCTGCTTCAGGAGCTTCACGCCGCAGTACTCTCTGGTATGCTTATGTTCGGGGCTGCAGCGGGTGTCCAGGCCCTGGCGCTGTACGCTGCTCGGAGGAGTGGCACAGTGGAGAGACTCGGAGCACCCAACATCCTGGTTGATGAAGAGGAAGTGGAATTTACCCACTGTGTCAGCCCAGAGACAGTTCGATTCATCGCTCCTGGGAAGCGGTTTGGGCTGAACGTAGTGCTGCATACAGTACTAGCTGGAGTGCTGTGTGGTTTTGGGACATGGTATGTGTTCCTTGGCAGAATGACTGCTCTCTATGGCAGCATTGCTGTATCCCTGATAGTCTTTGTCCTGAGTTGGGTGACCCTGTGTATAGCAGAGTATTCCCTCATTGTAAATACAGCTACAGAAACAGCCACTTTTCAGGCACAAGACACTTATGAGATCACCCCACTTACCCGACCTCTCTACATTTTTATTTTCATCGCCGTGGACTTGGCTGATTGGTAAGCAACAACAAAAGCAATTGTCCGTTTAACTGGGATATTTTTTGTTTTGGAATACTTGTAGTGCTTTCTGTCTTAATAATGCCAATGTCCTGGCGTCATGTAGGTTCTCAGACCCTGTCCCTGAGCTCCAGTTGGCCAGCCAGGTTCTCCATGTGCTGTTTCTCTTCCTACCTCTGCTGTGGGCACTCGGTATACTGCCTCCCCTCGATGCCCTCCTTCTCTGGGGCATGGAGCAGGCTCTTGTGTTTGGCCTAGGAGGCTCGCCCATGTCTAGCAACCTCAGGTTCGCATGAAATCCTGTTTACATTGATCTTAAAAAAATAATATATATGTAGTTTTAATTTCTGAGAATAATAAACTGCATAAACACATTTTTTTTTACAAATGGTGCCATGAATGTTTCCTTCCTATGCCTTGAAATTAAGAGTTTATGATGAAGACTTATATTGTAATTACCATTTTAAATATCTAGTATGCTGTATGTGTTTGTGATGAAAAAATATTTACATTATAGTCATGTATCGAGCCAATGATAATCCATACATGTCACCATGAATTTTGAAATATGATTTCAAATATAGTATTGTATTAGATGCCATATCGCTATAATTTTACAATGCACATTACATAATATGTGTCAGTACTTCAATTTTATACAATCATAGTGTCAGGTTCACACATGGATGTTGATGATGTTTTAAAACATCATCTTCAGTACTTTTAGAGGAGAAATTTCTGTAAAACACAGTTTATTCATTCATATTCTGCTCATTTTGTGCAGGAAACCAGTCCTCTTCAGATTCAGATACTCCTACTGAACTAACAAGTTATTTTTTATGTGTAATCTGTCCTACAGGCTCATGTTGATGTTTGGTATATCCGCCGGAGTAGCTCTGTGTAATTACTTCATCCCATCAACGCTGGGTGTGGTCCTCTTCTCCATCTCTATGGGATTTCTGTTGAGCCTGGACCTCAGCCAGGTTGGCGTACTCTGCAGAGGTTCTCGGGCAGCCTTCAGGGACCATGGCTTGTTCAGAGGGGGGTCACCACCACCTCCCAGTTCCTTTGGCTGGAATCTGGGCTGCAGGGAGCTACTGCTATATTTAAGTGTGCTACTGGTGGCGATGACAGAGGCAGGGCTGTTGCATCACTTCCTTGGTTCAGCTCAGCCACAGAGCTTGGTTATGGGACCCCAGGCTCCTGTCAGCTACCTCCTCCTCATACTCTTCTGTCTTTGCTGGATTTTAAGAGAGATCCAGGGGGCCTATGTATTTGGAGGGGTGTTCCTCAATCCCCTGTACCCTAAAGGCATGTCCAGTGTGCAAACTTTCAAGCAGAGGAGCAGAGGATTGTACATCGCTGCTGCAATCAGAAGAGTTCTTCTTTATCTTGGTGAGCTTGTTTTAATATAAATCTATATTTAAAGCCTGCTATTCTCCAATGTTCACATCTCACTGAGGTGTGAAAACAGCTGTGTATGCTGCAAGCTGTATGTGAATATGTCTGACCTCCACTTACTGTCTGTTTTCCTTTACAGTGTCTCCATTTGCTATGATTGCTTTCCTGTCTATGGATAAATCTCTGCAGCTGCTCCACAGGGTTTCCCTCAGTGTGGGATTCACAAGAGCCTTCAGAGTGGTAAGCTCACATTCAGTCTTTCTCACAGTAACAACATAAACCTTTTTAAAGTAACTCTGAATGGTGCCAGCAAAAGTCATATATCTTTGTTTAAAAGAAAACAGATCTTGTTGACACATTTCCACTTAAAATGTCTTTATTTTCTCTGTTAACACAAACCTTGATTACTGACTCTTTGTTGCAGGTTTGGCAGAGCTCAGAGGATGCTCTGTTCCAAATGGTGGTGGTGGTGTTGGTTCGACTTGCAGCTGGAAACAGTGTACTGCTGGGATGGGACAACTTGGGGACCGGAGTTCAGCTTCTTCTGGTGAGCTCAACATTCAATTTTTTCCCTCATTTCCACTCCACAGCAGCTCCTTCTACACCATATACATTATATTATGTGTGAACAGGCTTAACACTGACCCAAACAGAGCTGCAGCTCTCGAAATTTGGCATAGCTATGACTGGCACAATGATCTTTGCTGCATGCATCCATCTCTCCTTAAGCTATATCTACTTATCCTGGAGGTTGGAGGTTGGACCCATTCCCAGCTGACATTGGACAACTGTGCTAATCACTGCACTACGCGGGATACTGAAACAGTATTTAGCTTAAACATTAAATAATAATGGGGTCCTCTTATTGAAGCTTAAATGCAGCAAATATCATAGGTACTGATAGGGTTAGGGTTAGCATGTCATATAATTTTTTTAATGTTCTAACATAAACAATTTAATATAATCCAATACATAAATCTGCCATGAATTTTACAATGTCCTCTATGTAGATTTAGTGTTATGTTTCTAATATTTTTGTCCCCTCGTATGCAAGATATTCACCCATCAGTATAATGCAGCCCAGTGTATTATCACTGCAAACCACAAACTCAGTTACTAAAATTATGTATAGCAAAATGAATACCTCTGCAACACTGTCAATAAAACCTGCACATTACTGTCTTCACAAAGGGTGAGTGTATGGAAGTGGCATTAGATTTTTAAAGGTGTGCCTAATAAAGTTTGTCTCATAATGATATTAATACTGCAGGGAAATGTTGGTTTGGTTATTTAATATTAAAATGGAAAGACAGAACTAAGAATTCATAATGTAAATGTGAAAACAAATGATCAAGTCCTCTTTACCTTTGTGTTTCTGATGCAGGTGGGCCTCCTGATTGACAGGTTGACCCAGTTCCTGGCCAAGCTAAAGTTCACCCTGACTGTGTTGGTGACATCTTGGACAGAGAAGAAGCAGCGTCGTCAGTCGGCTGGAACTCTCCTGGCTCTGAATGCCTCCCTGTGCCCGCTGCTGCTGGCGGTGGTGACCCTCTCTGCCCTTCTCTCTGCCCCTTTGCTGCCCCTCTTCACTCTGCCCATTTTCCTCGTGGGGTTTCCCAGGCCTCAGCGAAGCTGGCCAGGACCCGTGGGCACTGCCTGTCCCTGCCCGGACTCCATCTTCTACCAGCAAATGAGTGGAAGTCTGGCCTCAGCTCTCAGGACGGCCTTTGCAAGAGGGTCACTGGGTTAGTTGTTCACGCCTAATATCTTTTCTGTCTGCGATGTCTTTATACGTAAAAAGTGTTGTTAAAATTCATCTTATTCTCACGTGTTTTAGTTCTTCACATCTAAATTTTAAAAAACCATTCAAACAAATTATTCATTCATTCAGTTATCTGATTTTAAACAGACTAATTAATCAAAAGTAACATCTAAACTCTTCTCAGTGTGGCTTAAATGTTGATTTTGCTTTCTGTGACAGTGTGTAATGTACAGTATTTCTCATCCTTTGATTTCACTGTGCTCTGTCCACAGCAGCACAAATATAAATCAACAGAGCTCAGAAAATAAAATGTACACTAGTGTGTTTTGACTTGTGCTGTAATTGCAGTGACTGAACTTTCCTATGGGTCAAGTGGGGACTGTATGCAGATCAAAACGCACTGAAGCATCATCTCATATGGTTAAATAGTAAAGGGAATGCTGTTGTGTTGTGAGCGGCCTTTTTTTTTTCAGTACTGGCAGTAATGCGAGCTTACGTGTTCCAGTTGAGCTTCCTGTGTAGTGACCCAAAAAAAAAAGCTCTGATCTGTATTCATTACATCCAAATGTTTCCACAACATTAACTGTAATACTCCTCAGCTAAACCGAGCTGCTGCTGCGAGGATTTTGTCCTGAGCTTGATCAGGAAGGGGCAAGAGAAAAAAATGTGAAGAAAGTGATCACTCGGTCGTATTGTTTTTCTGTGTGGGGAAGTCGGGATGCTGTGATGTATAATTCAAAGTAGTTGCTTGTTAGGTTGATGCTCACAGTCAAATGATGGCAGTTAGTACTGTTCTTCTGCTTTGCTCACACTGGGGGCCGTGGAGCAGTGAGCAGGAAAGGAAACTACCCAGTGTGTCACTTCACATCATGAGGTAGCGGCTGGGACTATTCTGAAATGTCGTTATGGGACTTGACATTATCCTTGAGCCAAGCAGGCACTAGTCAACTTAAAACAAAAGCCTCCTTCACCTTGCCACTGCTGCTCATCTGTGTTGAAATAAACGTCTGTCTTCTGTCTCCAAAAATAAAATAAAAAAGCCCACCTTGTGTAAATGGAGTGAAGTTTGAGAGACTAATGGAAAACTAAGGATGGAGGAAGGGATTTAATATTTAGATCTGTGTGCAGTCAGCCAGTTAAAACAGTGCCATGACCTTCCTGTACTATTCTGATTGTACGCCTCTCCGAGCAGCTCATCCGGTAGCCATGTTATTCACATAGTCAGCAAAGGGACGCACAGCTGATTTAAAATGAAAGGGGTCTGTGCCAGGAGTCCCTTATGTGTGTTACACGGTGTATGTGTTGTATATGCCTCCTTCTCTTGCCCTCAGTTTACATATCGCATCTCTTCACATGGTGGATTCATGAATGACTCATGATTTTCTCTCCATTTGTAGGATCTTTAGCCCCAGGCTCTCATTTTCTTGGCCGCTTCCAGGACCGTATGGTTTGGATAATGATCCTGGAGAGGGGATACGGCTACTGTACAGTCAATATTAAGGTACTGCCTCGTTCTTGTTGTCTGTTGAGAATACATCGTTACAACATTATTACATAGTGTGGTGTGTGATTTGTTGCAGGGCCTGGAGCTGCAGGAAACTTCTTGCCACACGGTGGAGGCTCGAAGGGTGGACGAGGTGTTCGAGGCCGCCTTTGAACGCCCCGAGCGGCTCGGCTTCACCCAGGGCTTTAACCTACACTGGGGGAACGCCCTCACCCCCTGTGCTGCGCTCGCAGTGCGAGTCTACTCCGATGCCCGAAATGTGCTCTCTGGTATAATTGACTCTCATGACAACTTGAGGAAACTTCAGGATGACTTCATGAAGTCACTGATCTGGTTGCTCCTCCGATACTGTGTGCAGAAGCATAAAGGATTTCTGTGGAGCAGTGAAGAGGGGTCAGGGGTCGGAGGCATAAAGTCTCAGTCTTCACAGTTGGCACAGACTACTTGTAACCAACCACCTGAAGCTGTCATGGTGGAATCTAATGTGTCTTCTCTCAGGTTCAGACAGGACAGCTCCAGTTTGACCTCCTTTGGTGATTGGTCAGACGAGGATGACTTATTTGGGCCTCAACCAGCCAGACGGACGGTGGCATTAGTGACTGCAGAAGCCCAGTCAGGACACACAGCTCTGCAGACAGGGGCCTCTCTGCCAGGCTCCGTGGAGATGGACAGTCTTTTTGAAAACATGGCTCTGTCTGCTCTGCAGCCCCTGCAGCCTCTGGGACTGGGCATCGGGATACCAGCTGGGGACAAAGGCTGTAACCCAGAGGTCTTCAGGGAGAGCCCTGGTTCACTCCCTCCTCTGAACTTCAGCTGCCCCCAGTCCGAGTTGTTCAACCTACCAACAGGGTGGAGGACAGCACCATTATTACCATCCCGCCTGCTGTCGCTCAGGCCTTTATTTCCTGAAGAGTGGTTTCGATTTACCTTGGGGCGGTTTGGGCCTGCTGTGCAGGGTGAGACCTCAGAGGACATGACAAAAGCCCTGAAGGAGGATGAGGGCTTGAAAGAGCTGCACGTTCAGGTCGCACTTTCATGTCTCATCTCACTGGGGGCAGAGTCTGCCTTCACCAGTCCTAGTTACGTCTACAGGCTCTATTGTGGAGATGTACCGTGGACAGAAGGACTCGACTGGCTGTCTTCAAGTAAAGAACTTTACCAGCTCGCGCTTCAGGCTTTCAGGTAAAATTGTCAGTTAGGATTTTTACAACTGTGCTCAGTAAAGCTTTTTTGTTCCAGAAGATCCGTAAGAGTTTGTCTTTATGTTTCCGTTTACCCTCAGGTTCAGTTTCAAGCTGTTGTTTGATCAGGCGAGTCTGGGGCCAATGGAGTCCCCCGAGGAACTGTTTAGCACTTTGGAGGAATATGAAAGGGACTGGTACATCGGCCTGGTGACAGAAAAAGGCTGGCATGACAGTGTCCTTCAGGAGAAACCCTTCTTATTTTCTTTAGGACATGACCTCACTATGGTAATAATTACACACACAAGTCCTTACCTACACCCTAATCTTGTTTAGTTATTGTCATAAAATTGATGTTACTCAAAATTTCAGATTAGAGTTTAGTCTGTTGTAACATTTTGACTGTCCTTGTTCACAGGGTACCTACACAGGGCGAGTCCTGTCCCTGCAGGAGCAGCTGGTACAGGTGGGCCGTCTGAATGGAGAGGGGGTGCGAGGCCAGTGGGCAAACCTTTCCTGGGAGCTTCTGTATGCTACCAATGATGACGAGGAGCGGTACAGCATCCAAGCCCATCCCTTCATGCTAAGAAACCTAACTGTTCAGGCAGCCGATCCCCCTTTAGGGTACCCCATTTACTCATCTGCCCCCCTTCACTTCCCCTGTCTCTGACCTGCGGTTCCACCAAACACTGGGTGTGCGTCATTCGGTACGATCGCAGCAAAATTTCCGTTTCCAAAGCTGATTAAGAAGTTTATTTGGAAACTAATGCAGAGTCAAGAGAAAACTTCAGTTTTGGAGTTTTATTTTTTAAGCTGTTGAACCAAGTTGTGAAGAGTTTCGTCTGTGGGATCCTCCTTTGTTTTTCACATTAATTTGAGGCTTCATTTCCTACACCACAGAAGAAGAAGCAGTGCCATCGTCAAGTTGCAAAATCCACACGGACTACTTCCAGAGAACCACTAAATTTGAACATTTAATTCTTAAACAGTTGACCGCTGATAGGTTTCCACCAAAGCACATGCGTTTTGTGGTTTGTTTTATAATGTTTGTGCTTAAAAAGTGAATAAATTTATCCACATCCCCTCTAGGAGACACTTACTGAATACCTCTGGTTTTATCGTACCTGTTAGGTTTCACGATTTTCATGTTATTTCCCCATTTACTGTCCAGAAAAAAAGGGACAAGAATTTTAATGTTTTGTTAAAGATATCATAGATGTGCCTTCGGTATGTCTTGCTGTATGTGTATGGTGTTTAGTGCTATTGTTTTGTTTACAATTCACTTGTTTACAATTTAGAATGAAGAGTTAAATGAATGTGTCCAGTTTCTTGTACATATTGTTAATTTTTATATGTGTAACTGTATATACTTATAATAAAATAGGCTGGCAAAAGCACTTTTCTTATGTCATTCAAAAAAAAAAAAAAAAACTGTCAGTGCAGAAAATTCGTCCAAAGTATTTTATTTTTTAGGCAATCAAAAGGTCAGTGCCAATGTGTAATCATTCATACATGTAGTCTTCAGGCTTGGTGCCAGAGGTTGAACATTTGTTGCAAAAATATTTACTTTCCATTTTTCCACTCTGCTTCTAAATGATACCACAAAAGTTGAAGGAAAATCCAAAGTCCAACATTAGGAATGTAATTAAAGTGTTTCCTCTTGAGGATGTGACCTTCAGGATGTCTTCGGTTTAGTGAAGTATGCAGAATCTGCATCCTGCAAAAGAAAACATCCTTGTCAGTGCTGGTTTTGAGTTGCTGTAAAAGGAAATCAAAAAATGTTTACTCAAAGATTAAAACTGAATGTGCACTGGGTGCAATTCTGTGGTGCTCACAAGCTTCAACGCTTCAACTGTACAGACCTCACCGATGAGCTCTTTGTGTCAAAAGGATATATTACAAAACCGAAAACACGAGCATGTGACACCACAATGGCCAGTTGGACCATGACCTTTCTGCATGGCCCTCAGCTGTCACTGTCCAGCAGAGGCCACCAGACACACTGGTCAGTCAGCCAGCCAGCACTGCGGGGAAATCGTCATGCTCACTGTCATACCCTCACCGCCGTCTTCTTCCTCTTATTAGACTCAAGCAAGGTCAGTAACAGCTGAGGCCCCGCAGCTGTTAGGAGACAGCTCCGTGTAGTGTGTCTTTATTCAAGTATTTTCAATGTGTTCACACAATGACAATCCACTGGTCCCAGGTCTAACACAGCCAGGTCAATGTACAGGAACGACACACCAGTCCTATCAAAAGTGAGCACCTTCTGATGTGCTGCGAGTAAAGCAGTCAATACGCTGTGAAAAGTCAGAAAACTAAAAATCTTTAAAATCCTGAGTTTAGATGAGTCACTTTTTACTTTTGCTCCCCAGATTTCAGGGCCAAGTTAAAACTAATGTAAACTTCTTTATTAATGACACTGTCCATAGAGCCTTTTACACAACACACATTTCAACTTGTCTGGAAAAGCAAATTTTATTCCCAGTAAGGTATTACAGTGAGCCAGTATACACAATACCTGGAGAGTGGAACTGGCTCATCTCAATGGAAGATGGCCATTTTTAAGAGGACCATCTTCAAGAGGACCTATTAAGCTTTTCCATGTTCAAATCATGAGGTAAAGTGATGTTCCAGTAATCTCTGTATGAAGACACTGCAGCCTCATAAAAACACTGCGATTCAGAAATCTGTTCAGAAGGCGAAATTTGTGACGTAGGAAATTGTCGACTGTTGGGGAAACAAGACATTCACATTACGGTCGTCTTGGTAACCGAATGCATTCTCACGCTCTCCTTTCCTGAATATCATTGGATTTATTTATTTCATATACTACATCATACAAATCACCACCAGTGCATCTCCGGCATTTTTGAGCATTTCCCACACGTATACCAATTAAAATGGGTATACAGAAAAAACATCTTGTCATTAAAATACTAAATCCACAGTTATGTTCCACCATAAGATGCTAATAGGTGTAATATTTATCAAACGGTGATGGCCTGCTGTGATCTTTCTTTCAGCAAATGCTTTCAGATTCTGGAAATGGCCATTATAAGCTAAATATGAACTTGAACTGCAATCATAGCCTGTATATAAAAATATCTATGACTGCAATCTATGCAAAACTACACAAGGGGAGGCCAAGGCTATAAATATAAAGATGGAAAGGAGCATAAAGGACCTATTATGCTCATTTCCAGCTTCATATTCATAGTCTTGGCCTTTAAGTCCATTCAGAAAACATGGTCTTGTGGGATTAATAAAGTTTATCTTCTTTTATTCACAGTGAATGCGAGTGAACCCTGGGTGAGCCTGACTGGGCAGGACACCACCTTTTAGTTTGGGTACAACTCTAAACACAGGATCCTTGCTGCCCAGAGTTTACTTGTGAACCCGACCAAATATCCTCACATTATTAGAGTTAACTGTTAACTTTGTGCACATAGAGGTTAAGTACCTACCAAACCAGCTTTGAAATTCTGGACCCTCTTTCTGCCCAACATGTTTGTGACGGCCCAGGCGAACGTGGGTGCGTACTGCCAGACATAGTAAAAGAGGAGGAAGGGCTGCTGGGCAATCCACATTTCCTTGACACCATTGGCAATTCCCACCAGCATTAGACGCACACAGCGACTGGTTGGCATCTTGTGTTCCTGGTTACCAACTGTGGCCACGGGCTGAGGTAATGGAAGGAAAACCAGTTATGCAAAACAAACCACCACAGAAAGAGCTGTTCTGTCACACACATTTAAAATAATTCAACAACAAATAAAAAGCATTACCTTGTTCAGTTCCTCTGTGAATGCATTGTTGACAATCTGAGATTGTACTGGCCCTGGACACACTGTGCTGATGAGGATTTTTGGATAGTCTGTCAGCTCGGTTCGAAGGGAATTAAAGAAGCCCTGAGGATAATGTAGTTACAATCAGCAACATGTCTGACGCTTCTAAAGAGATTTATTTTTTCATATGTCAAAAGATATAAATAAACTCTCACATTAAGTAAACTGATTTTTTTTTTTTTTAAAGTCCTTTAACAACAAAATGTCAACAACTGTTATCCAAACTCCCTTCACCTGAAGAGCATGTTTGCTGGCGGAGTATCCTGTTGCCAGGGGCGCCCCGGCAAGGCCGACGACACTGCTGACAGTCACAATGCTCCCAGTGCCTCGCTGTGTCATGTGAGGCAGCACCTGCTTAGTTATAGACACCGTACCTAGGAAGTTGAGCTCCATCAAGGCCTGGTACACATCAACACTGGTCTCCAAGCACAGAGAGCGCTGGCTTCGCCCGCCATTGTTAATTAGAATGTCAATCTGATAAAGCAGAGAAAGTGGACAAGACCAATGAATAGGAAAAATAACATGACTTGAACTGGATTTTCTTTTTGTTGACAATGCATGGACAGAATACTTTGGTTGTACCAAGTGCAATTAAGAGAGAAACTTCAACAAAGCAACTTCACAAATGATGTTAGTAATCTTTTTAGTAAAAGAAAGTATTGTATTATAAGAAAAACTGCAGTAACCTTACATGTCCAAACCACTGAATGGCAGTTTTTGCTTTATCCTTATGCGATGTCCTCTCCAACAAATCAAGTACAAGAACATGAATATCTTCCTCCTGGAGGTCAGAGTACTCTTGAAGAATAAAGGAGAAAAAGAATTCAGCTGGCCTCAACAGACTGAAAATGAACTATCTCAGTGAGTCCTACACTGCAGTGTTGCATCTGAACTGACTGAGTTAAAGTGTCTAAGTTAAAGTGTCTGTTTAAAACGATCTTACCTAAACAGCGACGTTTCACTCTCTTTAACTCATCTTCTCTACGAGCTGAGAGGATGAGACGACACCCATACTTTGCCAGCTGGAAGGCCAGCTCTTCTCCAATACCGCTGGAGGCTCCGGTGATCCACACCACCAGCCCCTTCAGTTTGGTCTCTGGTTAACACAAATCCCAATAGTAAAAAACAAAAAAAACCCACACTTGCCTTGTTACATAATCATTATTCTATGGAAGTTAGTAGGTCATGGCCAGAAATACACAGGTGTAACTATCAGAGTTGTAGTTTACTGGGACACTTGAATAGAACAGTCATTATTAATGTTAGACCGTATAGAGAATGGCATTTGAATGTCACCATTTTGTTTTTTGGAGCCAGAAATAACCATATTTGTAAATTAGGGGAGGAGTGAGGAGGTGAGTCTGACAATTGAACCAAAGGTCACTGCCCAATGTGGTGAGACTTGACTTCAGCACTGCTCTCATTGGAGACCAGACCTGTCGATCAAACTAACCACACCCCTAAGTATTCCTCTTTTTGAAGACTATTATCTACTTAATTTGGGATTTTTTTTTTCCCCAGATGGACCACCAGGTCACTAAGAAGAAGAATTATTTTTTAACAGAGAACCCAACTGAAAGTTTTAAGATTAACTTCTGAAGCATAGACTAGTTTGGCCTTGAGAAACTTCACATTAGCTTATTGTTGTTCCACTGCTACACTGTCTACACCGTCTACATCTTTAAATATCACAGAGGGAATGTCATTGTGGACATATAGCCCATCAATTCTCAAACAATTCTTTATTTTAAAAAAACAAAAACAAAACTTGTCTCAGTATTGTTGCATTACCACAACATGGTACCAGCTCAACTCTACTCGGTTTGGTTTGGTTTTCTATTAAGTTAAAGTACCTGGAAACCACTTCATTTTCTTGGTTTCAAAACATTTTGACTGTATAAAACAAGGGCCGACCAGGTACTAGCTGATCCTAAAATGTGATTGGTCGGAATCGTCACTACGTCATCACTGCACGACAGTCTACATATTGATGGTCAGAATCACTGAATGACAAGTTTCTACCATGTGGGAGAAAAACACTGAAAAGATCGGCCACAAGTATGATAACAGAGCTTCAATGCATCGCTAAAATTATATTATTACAATAACAGCTGACGGAGGTTGTAGCTGGACCAAAAATCTCCGAAAACGTCGGAGCAAACTCTTTACACAGCTTCTGACTTGATGAATTAACAACTTGTTTGATGGTAAAACAACAAAGCTTTGAACTGCTTTCTGCGACACAGCAACGGTCATTCTGAAGATCACTTCATGAACTTTCTCCTCCTTCACCAGCTGCAAGGAGGCGGTACTATCCTCTGTAATGGAGGTGAAAGGTGAGTAGAGTCGAGAGTCGAGCTGGTCCCATAGTGGAAATGCACCTTCAGAGACACAGGGACAGGTATAAGTGTTCACTCACCTGGCCTATGTCCTGTGAAATTTGCCCGCAGCAGCGTGAAGTCTGCATCCGCGAAAATGAAATACAGCAGGTGAATCAGTAAATAAAGTGGTACAAAATAACACAATGCAGATACAATGCAGTCCATTTGTTAGAAAGGAGAGAGCAATAATACACACAGACTTCTGACTTAGATCAAGTAGCTGCTGCGAACAGGCTGCAACCACACTCTGGCTGTTGACAACTACGTCACTTACTCCCCAGTATTTTCAAAATTAAAGCTTAGAGGTGGCAGCAAAAACGACAAACGTGTTTTTGTTTGACTTGCTATAACAGCTTTTTTACACATCAAATCACATGGAAAGACAGGATTGTGCATTTTGCGTTGTTTATCATGTAGCATACTCCCGTTTGTTATATTTTTTCTTGCTTAAACACCCTTTCTTGCTTTTTGCACCCACAGTGCAGGAACTCTTCAACAATAGTGCAACACAACACTGTATAGAAACCTTCTATCAGCCACTCAATACACAAATACATACACTCACATAAAAAAAAAAAACTACTGGTATTGTATACTATATATTGTATATTGTATATTGTATACTACTACTATATATATATATATATGAATATGAGAGTATAAAATTACAGAAAAAAATATATATACATATATAGATTTATGTATATGTATATATACATGTGTGTATATGTATATGTATGTAAATATATATGTGTGTGTATATATATATATATATGTCTTATTCTACATTTTGCTACATTTTCTGTAATTTTATACTCTTTTTTTTCCCATTTTTTTTTTCTATTCCATTTATAAAACCCTTAAGCAACTACAACAAGCTGGTATTATTGAAAAGATTGGTGGTTTTTAATAAGCCTATGAGGTTTCTATACAAATTGAAATTGCAATTCAGTGAGCTGTTTAAAAATAAAAGTAATAATAAAATTATTTTTGACTTTCTGTAAGGGCACAACCTTGAAACCAATGCCGACCTTCAGCATTTCAGTCCATCTGGAAAGATCAGCTCCATTAAGGTAAGATTAAAACCTTTTCTTACTTTTTAAAAAAATATAAAATCACATTAAAATGTTTGGTTGCACAAAAGAACATTTCATTTTTCTTTAGATAATGTCAAGGTGCTGGCCAATTTAGACTTTTAATCATTTATACAATGGCCTGGTTGAACAAAACCTTTATAGAGGTACTGAGCAATGTAGTTTAAATTTTATCATTCCAAATTCAATGCTTGCATTGATTTTAGACTTAAAAATTTGTTTTATTATGTAGGCTTTTGTTATACTTTTAGACATATGCTGTAGCAGCCAAGGTCATTCAAAACATTTGCACAGAGTCAATGTTTTGTTCAAGATTCTTTCAACATTTAACATATTTTTTTTGTAGGTTTAGCTTTAATTGGATTAATACCTCATATCTTATTCCAGCAACTACTTTTTCTCCTGACCCAGAGTTCAGTTCTTGTTATTCACTGCAGTGGATTATTATAACAGAGGGATCAAAGAATATGGCTTTGCTCCCTTTGCCATTACAATGAGACATTCCTTCTGTGTAGTGAATAGAAGAAAGAAAGAAAGAAAGAAAGAAAGAAAGAAAGAAAGAAAGAAAGAAAGACACTTCCACACTATGCAACAATTTATTTCTCAGTTGCTTTGTAAATGATGCTCTATTACCTTGGATTTCTTCAGCCTGTGTATTTTGTTACAGTTTTTTTAAAAATAGTTAGTTAGAATGCAACAGTTTGTGTGATTTACATTTGGCACTTTGCGTAAAAAAATATTCCTATCTCGCTGACTGCTGACTCAAGGAAGCCACTGAGGTACTGGGAGGCTGTGCATGACTGTTACACTAACTGAGTTTACGTGAGACTTGGTGAGGCTCTTGGCTGGCTTCACTTTGACTTGACTTGTGTTGAATTCTAACAATTTTCTTAAATACCCATTAATATTACACTTAAATCTGCTCTAGGTATCTTCAAGGATATTAAAAACCTCACTTTAACAGATTTTCTTTTTTGAATATATATTTTGTCTTTAATTCAACTTGGCACATTTGCTACTTTAAGGAATTATATGCTTTCATATTTCTGTAAAATCTTATTAAAATATTTGGTTTCATCAAGGGCATTTTTAAATTCTTGGATAATGTCGAGGTCTTGGCCAGTTCAGATTTTTAATCATTTATACAGTGGACTGGCTAAATGAGACCTTTACTGAGGCATTGAGTAATACAATAAAAATTTTTGTCAATCCAAATTTATGGATACTGTACATTTGACCATCTGTGTTTTCATGTTTCTCATACAACAGTTTAACTTGTGAAGTTTATTTCTGGATTACTATAGTTTTGCTAACTAAAATAGCTTCATATCAGTTACATGGAGTGTGAAATTTGCATGTTTAATCATGTAGTATACTGTCATTTGTTACTTTATTTTCTTTGAACACACTTCAAAACCTTTAAAAACAAAACCTTGCTGGCAACATTATTGAAAAGAAAGCTTGGTTTTAATAATCATGTTTTTCATGCCAAGTTTGTTGGAGATTTATATGTGCTTAGGCAATATTTTTGATTCTTTTCTGTTGTTCTGAAGTTGTTGAACACTGGGTGGTGATTCATTGCTTGTTGCAATATTAAATTTCAACCGCAACTCTTACAAAACATTACAAAAAAGCTTGGTGGTTCTCTAAAAACGATCATTGTTTCGAAACAAGGTTCCTTTTTACAATACAGACGGGAGGCCAAAATTAGTCAAACTTTCTCTCGCCATGTTAAAATGAACCACAGTAGTGCTCAGTAAAGCACCCTAACCAACTGAGCGGGAGGTGGAGAAATTTAAACAGGGGCCTCCAGTGTTGTAATAGTGCACACTGGATCAACAGAGGACGAACAACACAAGCTGGGAAAAAGGTGTTAGTGGCACTATTAATAAAAATTATTATTGCATAAAGCATATTGCTTATCTGTAAAACACAGACCGTTATTTTCCTCTTAAAATCAAAGCAACATGGAGGTAGATTGCACTCATACATAAAAACATACACATGTACATAATTTTACAAGCTCATTCCAGGAGGCTTAGAATGCTAAGAAAATAAAATACTAATAACAGGGTTTATATATTGGTATACTTGACCTTATTTGGGGGATAAACACAGGGTTTTACCCTTCTTCTCCATTTTAGAAAATATTTTTCATTGGTCAATAAATAAAGATAACTGTAATTAGTAAAGATACTGTGTAATTTTCTCATTTAAACATATAAACAGCTCCTAAAATAAAAAAAAACAATTCATCCCATGTCAAAAACTCTCCCCAATCAAAACACTGCAATGCATTCTGTGACATTTATGTGCGCACATCACTCTAGTGAATTTTTGCGAGGGCTACGTCCAATCCAAATACAGATTTGTGTATGATGTGCAGGATATACAAATATATCATAACTGGGAGAACGTGTTGTTGTATCATCTGTGCGTGTGCACGTTTGTGTGGAGCATGCACAGCTCTTCAGGAATGATGTCATGTTTTCGAATACGCAACCTGTAACATCCGGGTCCTGTCTCTGTGGCTCTGTGCTCCTCTGAAGCTAACGTTAGCTAGCAAGCTGTCAAGCTGTCAAGTGGAGAGGCTGGGGCAGACGTTTCAGCTTCCCCCCTCCTGGCTTGGCCACACAAAATTCCAGCCCGTAAAAATCCCCAGAAAATCCGTCAGAATATTCTTTATCTCGCCAGCTGAGATAATGTAATGCACCACGGGCGTACGCAAAGAGGGACCTCCGCACTTAGACAGTTTATATGCACTGAGTCTTCAGTGACGATTGCTCCTTGCTAGCTAACGGGCTAGCTAGCCTAGCTAAACCGCCGCAACCCTCCCCCCTCCCCCCAGTTTCGTCGGTGAACCCTCTCCGGTGTGAGCCGTGCCCAGTCGCTTCTGTTGCTGTCAACCGGTATTTTGGTATTTGGTAAGTCAAAATATTTACTTTTTAACCTAGAAAGTGTTGGGTTGTTTGCTACCGTAGCCGTGTTAGCATGTAGCGACAAGGCCGAGGTGTTCGCTTGTTAGCAAAGCAGCGGTGGTGAGGGAGGCCTGTCAGAGTTAGCTGTGAGGGACAAGGGTCCAGGCCCGCAACTAGGCAAGGCTGTTTGTTTATTTGAGTTGTAGTCAGTGCTAACTTTCCCCCATTAAATCCAACAGCATAAGTTATCCTTTCGGGACAAGTCCGTGTAACCTGGTCTATTAGTGTTGGGTTTGACAGATCTTATGTTTTGTGGTGGTTATCGAGTAACTGGTCAGTCGGGTAGCTAACGTTAGCTCTACAGGCATGTAACGATAGCTGTAACTCATATAACCCCGACTAGCTAGTATGGTGAAGTGTTCTGCATTGCGAAGGAAGGTCATAGTGGTTTAGTTGTGTATTAAGATACAATTCAATAATTTCATTTGCTTCGTTACATTTCATGTTAAACTTAGACCGCCAGTGCCTTGAGGGCGTTTCAGTTTGATCCACACCATTAGCGATCCTAATATGTAGCCAAAATGTGTACACAGGTCCACTATTTTTAGACTAGAGTAGGGGCCTGAACTCAGCTCCAACAAGTTAATCTTTTGCCACAAATGGATGGAAGACGTTCTGTCTATTTTAATCCAGTTGATTATTGATAGTAATCTGTTTAGTACAAGATGTTTTTTTACATAGAAATGTATTGTGTAAACACTGTTTTACATTTGTAGAAACTGAATATTGCCACAAGTTTTCAAAGCATTGAATTGAATCACAAAATCTCTGCAACTTCTTGATAACAGACATGTCTTTTCTATTTTTTCCACAGGCTGTTAGAGGGACACAATGGGTGCATTTCTGGACAAACCAAAGATGGAAAAATACAATTCCCATGGTGAGGGTAACAATCTGAGGTATGGGCTGAGCAGCATGCAGGGTTGGCGGGTCGAGATGGAAGATGCACACACAGCAGTAATTGGTCTGCCTCATACTCTCGATCTCTGGTCATTTTTTGCTGTTTATGATGGGCATGCTGGCTCTCAGGTGGCCAAGTACTGCTGTGAACACCTGCTGGAGCACATCACCAGCAACCCAGACTTCCAGAGTGCTCTGCAAGAGGACCCCAATGTGGAGAGCGTGAAGAATGGGATTCGCACAGGATTCTTGCAGATTGATGAACACATGCGAACCATCTCTGAGAAGAAGCACGGTGTGGACCGCAGTGGCTCCACTGCAGTGGGGGTGATGATTTCTCCAAGCCATACCTACTTTATCAACTGTGGCGACTCACGGGGGCTCCTCAGCCGAGGTGGAGCTGTGCACTTCTTCACACAGGATCACAAACCCAGCAACCCACTAGAGAAGGAAAGAATCCAGAATGCCGGTGGCTCAGTCATGATCCAGCGAGTTAATGGGTCCCTAGCTGTGTCTCGAGCTCTGGGAGACTTCGACTACAAGTGTGTCCACGGAAAAGGTCCAACAGAGCAGCTTGTTTCTCCAGAGCCTGAAGTTTATGCAATAGAGCGAAGCGAGGCAGAAGATGAATTCATTATACTAGCTTGTGATGGCATCTGGGATGTCATGGCCAACGAGGAACTGTGTGACTTTGTGAGGTCAAGGCTAGAGGTTACAGATGATCTTGAAAAAGTGAGCAATGAAATTGTTGACACCTGCTTGTACAAGGTATGACATATCCAAGAAACCTATCCTGAGATTTGATTACATTGTTGTGTCTCATGGTCGTTTTACATGACTCCTGTGTTCTTTATATTTCCACAGGGAAGCCGGGACAATATGAGTGTTGTGTTAATCTGCTTTCCTGGGGCCCCAAAGGTATCTCCAGAAGCAGTGAAACGTGAGGCTGAGCTGGACAAATATTTGGAAGCCAGAGTAGAAGGTAAGGGAGGACACAACATATTTTTTACCATAGCACAATAGATTTTTTTTTTATTATTTTTTTTTTTTTTTTTTTTTTTTTTCACATTAAGTTGATAGGAAAACACAAAGTCTCTGTTTGTAGAGCCAGGTACAAACATCCATGTGATTTGATGGCATGTACAGAAGTCAGCCCAAAATACACAAATATTAGAGAATTAATGTAAACAAATGTTTGTATCTTACCTATGTGTAAGGGGGGTGTGAATTGTAATTACACATGCAACGCAAATCACATAATATGTCAGGGTTATCCTTAAACACATGTATATTAACATTTTAAGGCAGCTGTACATCAAGAGTTTGTTTTGGAAGAATAAAATGTAAAAACATCAAAACAATTTCCCCGGTGTGGGATTCATAAAGTTCTTATGTAATTTTATCTTATCTTGGACATCACATTCATTCAATAAAGTCAAAGTACTGTTTGCCTAGCATTTGTATTGGCACATCTCTAATGTAAGTCAGTAAAAGATTACCTGACATTGAGTGTTAACACCTGAGAAGCAAGCAACGCCTCACACCGTTGAATGCTTGCTCACTTAGTTGGATTTGAGCTTCCAGAAAATTTCACACTCAAGACACTTGAACCATCAAGTCCCTCAAATGGCCAAAGTTAGTGGCATGGTTTCTTTTTGTATGATGTTTAAGAAAGAATATGTACAACTTCAAAAATCTTTTACTGTCATGTACGTCTACATGATATGAGAGAGAGAGAGAGACTTTCATGTCAGTGAGTACATGAAAGTACCTTTTAAATGTGGAGCATTGTGCAAAACCTATGGACAGATGCCAGACAGGAACTTGCAAAAATCCTCACCTGAAACCGTTTATCAGTAGTTTGTTGTTCTTGGGGGAAAGAATTTCAAATTTGAATTAAGTAAAATGATTCTCCTCTTTATGTCATGTTAAAGTTGACATACAGCTTAGTGCTCCCACTCGCCTTCTTTTGATGCCATTGATGCCAGACACTTGGGTGGTGAAGCTGCATTTTGGGCAGTGCAAGAGTTCCTGGATTGCTGGTGCTGCGTGCCATCATTGTGCTGTTTGCTGTTCTTGCCAGCACCGCTACTTTTTGCATTATTTACACAGTGCGTCGGGTCTTCTTTTAAAACTGGGCTAACCACCCTTGTTGAAACACTTATTTCTCTTTTGTAGCTGCACTTTATGTAGCACCTGTCTTGTGCTCCTCGCCTGCCTTCTCCACATTGTTTTAATTACTGTAGATACTGGACTTTAGGTGTGCTTTGGGCTCAGAGTTGATAGGACTTTTTATCACTACCCATGACAGCAAATGTAACTAGTGGTGCGCTAGTGCCAGGCACTAGAATTATTGCGCCTGTGTGAATGTTGCTTTGTTGCAGACGTCTCCCATGGTTGCCCTGTGGCAATGGGTGTGACATTATTCATGTTTTTTTTGTACCTCTATTTGTTTGGCATTCGCACCACTGTGACCTTTTACCGTAGTAAGTCGCTCCCTAAATAATATCTTTCATAAAGGCTGTGTACTCTGTCGCATTGTGTAATTCAATTAGATGTAGACATGCAGTATGAAATTTCATGGCC
This sequence comes from Pseudochromis fuscus, assembly GCA_900323345.1. Lineage (NCBI taxonomy): Eukaryota > Metazoa > Chordata > Actinopteri > Pseudochromidae > Pseudochromis > Pseudochromis fuscus. Next base: position 21,069 of record OOFC01013812.1, on the reverse strand, counting down.
TAACTAATAAATCAGTTTGTTGTGGTTGATACCAATACAGGAGCTGATAGTATCTCACAAATGTAAAACTGAAAGGAGGAAAGTGAAGATATTTTAGAATAAAAACTGCTATGCTTGGATATTATCTGTGTATCTTACACAGTATGTGATGGCATTTGTAAAAGATATACATTTCAAAAGGAGAAGCCATGGTTGTAGCCTGCACTGCCCTCTAATACCAATTACTTGGGCGAGTCTCTCTTTACTTAAATGTCACAGACCCACGCCGCTCTCTTCAAGCAGTGAGAATCATTGACTCTGACAGTTAGCATTTTTCATGGTTCTTCATAGATTTCATGGTGTTTTAAACTCATTGTGATAGCTGTAATTCTTGGCTGTTCTTCCGGCATTAAATACATTAGGAGACAATGTGCAGTGAACCTGTTTTAAGGTGTTGTGAATTTGGCCTCCATGGCAACAAAACACGTTACGCAAGCCTTGACAAAATCCTGCAGGTAAATCATTACAGCTGCACCAAACCCAGGATAGGATTTGTAATAGTTTGGAATGCAAACCAAATTCTGTATCTGATCTTCAGACTGTCGAGCAGGCCCAGGCTCCTAAAGATTTAAAACTATAAACATTTTATAATGAATTAGGAACAAAAATCACAAAGTCTATGTACATACCTGGACATGAATAAGTTTAAAAAAAAAAAAAAAAAACAACAACCTCATGCTACCTCATTGGTTATTTTCATGTGTGGGTTTTTGCACTTGTGTGTAAATGCACATGGATTTTCTCAGTGACTTGCTGGAGTGAATGTCCTGACCGTGCATTCAATGCGTTTAATTAAATTTTTTTCTGTCATTGTTGTTCAATAAAGGTAACATACATTATTTAGTGGGGTCTTGAGGGTGGTTGATCTTCATACCATTCTGTTCCATCAGTAGAAAAGAGGTTGTTACGATAAGGAAGCAGTTTAAACGCTCAACAGCTGCAGGGGTAACGCCAAAGTGCAAATGAAACAAAATCCTACTCTAACGTCCATGCTTCAGTCTAAACAAGATAGTTTTTACATGTAAGTTTTGTTTGCCAATATTTGTCAGATATTTTAGCAGCACTCTGGCATTATGTTCAGAGGATCCAAAATAACCTAATGTTGTTTTCTGACAGAGATCATCAAAAAGCAGGGGGATGAAGGTGTCCCAGATTTGGTCCATGTTATGCGGACGTTAGCATCTGAGAGCATCCCTAATCTCCCTCCTGGAGGGGAGCTTGCAAGCAAGTAAGTGAGCACTGTATTTAATATGAGTGACAACCTCATTGTGACCAGTTTGATTACTGAGTATTTTTTATTCCATTTCTAGATTTTCTTTGAGAATTAACATTAAGTACTTTTATCCTACTTCTCCCCCTCAGACGAAGTGTTATTGAAGCGGTTTACAACAAACTCAACCCCTACCGAAGTGATGACACAGTAAGTATCCACCTGGTCTTTACATCCCTGTAAGGTATGCTTTGTTTGGAGTATGCATGGTTTTGACGTGTGACCAGTAAATTTTAACTAATCTTACGCTTGTCATTACTATTCAGCAATAAGGAACAAGTGAAAATGTTCAGAATGCAATCAAAAAAATTATGGATTGACTTGTCCAGGGTGTCTCTTTGCCTGTGACAGCAGCAGAAAATGTCTTTTATTTACCTCAATTAGCCCTCGTAAAAATTCTTAAATTACTTGATCTACTTTTGACAAAAGGCCGCAATTGCATTTGCAGGGTTTGTGCCTAAAAGCCTCAGCCTCGTACCACATGAGCTGATTTCACTAATTAGTGCTCATCAAATAAAAGAAAGGTCTAATAAATGAAAATTTCCTACTGTCTGTATGAAAAATTGTGGTATGATACAAACTGGTTTCAAAGCAACATTGCTCCTCAGTCCTTTGCATACAAACAGATTATGATATTGTGCTTTTAAGATTTCATGAGATAAGTTTATCAAGTCAGCAGTAAAAACTCGAGTTTTGTTTCAGTATTTAATGTTTGTGTAACTATGTAATTATCACATTTTTCTCACACATTGAGTCATCATGCAAGTTAAGGTACCTCCAGGAGGCTGTCAAGCCCTTTGACCTAGAGATTGGGAAAAGGAGACATTGCACAAAACAGAGTGTGATTGGTGTTTATCAGGTCAGCCTCAGCTACAGATACAGCTATCCATGAAAGGCTGTTGGTTTTTTTCATCAATCATTTTAAAGCTTTGTCTTAGACTCTGACTGACATTAACCGACCTTGAAAAACCATGTTACTAACTGTAGTGATGTCCACCCAATATACTTGCTGGCTGACCTAATGATCACTATATCCATCCCTACACACGGCAGTGAGTTTGCGTGTGTGAAGCTGTTGATAGTGTTTTTTAGGCTGTGTCTGTACTAGAGAGTTAGAAAGAATTTACATATACACTGATCTCCCACAACATAAAACATGACAGGTGATGTGAGTAAGTGAAGATCTGACAGCTCTTGAAGTCAGTGTGTTGGAAGCAGAGAAATGAGGCTAAATGATGGGATCTTAACATCTCCAGATAGCAGATCTTACAAGATGTTCCCTGTTCCAGTGTTTGGTATCTACTTAAAGGAGTCAGGTCAGGAGGTGACTGACCTGTGTGGTCTGATCCTACAGAGGAGCTACTGTAGAATAAATGAAAGAAAACCCTGTTGCTGGAAGGTATTAGAACACAGTGCATCACAGGTTGAGTGCTGATCCCTGCCTGCCACCTAAAGAGCCACAAGTGTCAAACCTGTACAATGGAGTATTGAAGGAAGGTCTACTCTGGCCTGACCTGAACTAGCTCTGGCCTGACCTGAACTAGCTGAGCCTAATTCACGTTTTGAGTACATTATGAGAACAGCCGGGCGCGTGTGCCTTAGAGTCTGTTTACACTTGGTTTTAAAACGCATCTCAGGTGATCAGATCACAACTGGACAGCGCTAATTACAAGTGTAAACAATTACCAAGATGCATTGAGATTCAGTCACTCAAACCACATGTAGAGGTGGTCTGGTACACATTTGACCACATATCATTTGTAGTGTAAACGCTAATGCATCCTGACGTAACAGGAAATACATACAATGCACACAATGCACTCCTATCAGGGGTGATAGGATAAAGTCATTAACATTGGAATATCTCATACATGTATAATAGTTCTTGAATCATATTGAATCACAATCTGGCATTCTTTTGGTGAGCAAAAAAACCCCAAAAAACTGCCGGTTGTAACGTTGCAGTAGGGACATCTGAACCTAAGTTGTCGACAGGACAGGTTAGAGATCCATGTTAAATACAGGTGTAAACATATCTGAATCTCAGCTCTCGACTTGTGATCCAATCGCCCTGCCCACATTTTAAAACCAAGTGTAAACAGGCTCCTGTGTACTGGGAGAAGAGATAGCAGCTGGATGCTCTGTGGGAGACAGTAAGCTGGTCGAGGCAGTGTGATGCTCTGCTGGGAAACCTTGGTCTGTGGCATTCATGGCGACTCTACTTTTACACTGCATTCACTGATGGCCGTGGCCTCTTTCTGCAGGGTGACACCTCTGCACTGCAGCAATTGTCCAAGGAAGGTTTAAGTGACATGACAAAGCATTCAGGGTGTTGACTTGGCCTTTGTCCGATTGAACATCTGTGGGTGATGTTCTGATCCAAGGAAACCTTGAGAGATCTGGGGAGTCAGTGCCACGATGGGTCAAAGCTGTTTCTGCAGCACAAAGCAGACTTACAAAACCTTAGCCTGGTGGTTCCAATGTGGTGGCTGAGTGATGTACACTCTTTTTTTCCCTCAAATTCAGCTAATTTATCATGTAATTTCACTCATTTACATTTTTCTTCTGATAATCTGGATCAGAGTTGCCCCAATCCTCTGCTCTGACGAACTCTGTCTATTGGCATATTCTGGATGATTGGCTAGCCCTTAATGTTTCTGCACAAGATCCACAAAATGTTTTCATTTATTGCAAGTACTTTTTGACCATAACCCTTTGTGGGGTTTTTTATTGTTCATCTAGTGACATCTTATAATTCTCATCTTCTCCATTCCTCTGATTGATCCTCATGACCCCAGCCATAAGGACCAGTCAGACAAATAGAGTAGACAAGAGCTATTATAAGACGTCACTAGATGAGTGATAGTTCTCATCTTCTTCATTTGTGTGACTGGTACTTATGGCTGTTCTCATAAACGACCCTCTTTCTTATTTAGTTTTTAGTAAACAAGCCTGCAATGCTGTATAATGTTGCAGTATTGTGAAACTTGGCTTGGATCTGTCACAGGATTCTCATCTATTATTTAGACAGGACTTTAACATTAACACAGAATACAGGAAGGACTGACAGGTAAATGTGTCAGACAGTGGGATTGATTCTGTCATAGACTATAGAAGAAATGCATGTAGTCACCATCCGGTTACCCGTGGAGTCACAAGCCAGGAATTTGGCATTTGAATGTTGTTGTTTTTGGAGCCAGAAATGACCTTATTTGGATAGGAAGGGAGGAGTGAAGAGGCGGGTCTGACCCTTGAACCCGAGGACACTATCCAATCTGCATGAGACTGGAGTTTACATTTAAATGAGCCCACAAACTAAATAATTGGGGACCAGACCTGCCAATCAAACTAACATGCCCCTAAATTCTGCCCTTTTTCAAGCTTAATATTTTCTCAATGATTAAATGATTTTCGGTGTAACCTGTTCCTCTACCAACCTCATGAATCAGAATAGTTGACTTTACCTAATGACATCAGAAAATACTTTCTTGAGTATTTCATGATTGAAAAAGACAATTTTTAAAATGAATAAAGTTAGTTGAAATGAGTGTTGCACTTTTTTGCATTTCTGTAGTGGCTTCACTTTTGAGACCAAGTGCCTACGTCTATCTTTTATATACAGTCTATTGAGTTTAGTACAATTAGAGTTTTGTTAACTGCGGCTTTGTAATATTGTGGCACAGTTTATTGTGTTAAACTATTCAGCTCAGGTCTTTCAGTATAGATGTTGGTCATGACCAGGAACACAATGAATATGTACAGTCTTAGGTGGCAGTAAGCCAACTCAGTTCAGTATTTCTTGTAATGCTTTGTGTGTAATCTATAACTAAGCTTGGAGACACTGTGGTAGGTATTATTACCTGTGTGTCTGAACCTGAAATAATCACATTAAACAACAACTGCTGTTTTGTCAGTTTTTCTGAAAATCAAAAGGAGTTGTCGAGAAAAGTCACAGGGATGCGAGACACTAAGAACTTTACAAAACTGAAAAAACAAAAATCACACAATAGTCATAAATCATAAATTTCTAGAAAAAATTTGGTTTTTACTCATTTAAATGTCACATTTCCTTCTAAAAGTCACTAAAATGCAAAGGAAATTGCAATATAGAAAACAGTCTTAGTACTTAGAAACATTCAAGGTCTTTTTTTTTTTTTCGCAATGCACGGCAGAGCAATTCTGCTGTTCACAAAGGAAACACATTAATTACTTAATTGTTTACATTTTTAAAGACCTTTTTAATACTAGAATACCTAAAACGTGTAGGCCTTCATAGAAACTGAAGGGATATTCTGAATTGGTAATCTTTCAGAGCTCGTTTGCCTGCTGGTATCTAGATTGTTTGTTGTTAGGCAATGTCAGTGCATGTGTAAACACTGCAGAGGTCTCAATTAACTCTGTTGCCCCTGATCCAAGTGCTTTTAATAGTGGGTATCTGGCAGTACCAATGCAGACTTGAAAATTACATTTATCTAAATTACTGCCAAGCACACTCAAAGTACAACCTGAAATGGGAGAAGATAGAACTCATTCTGAACTCGTTTGTGCCAATGCCATTCAAACAAACACAAATATACATAGTAGCTGGAAATATGCAGGGTTAATTACAAACACAGAGGCGAATTAAATTAGTAAATTTGGCACACTTTATTTTTTTAGCAAGCTGATCCAAATAGTGGTTGAGAAACATTATGTTGATTATTTAGACTAACTTTAACCAGGAGGCTGCAACTCCTGACATTTTGACAATGGGGCAATGAGCTACAGAGAAAACAGTTGTCATTCCTGCAGCAAAAACTTGTTGTGTTACAATGTAGAGCTTGGAGGTGTGAGTCAGTTGCACCCATAGACTGTATATAGAAATGGATGAAGCCACCAGGTCTCAAAAATGAAGCCAATGCAAAAGTGGAAAGTGCAGTACCCTCCATGGCCACTAGATGCTGGCTCCAAAAAACTCCAGTTGACTTAAGTTCAAAAATGGTGATTTTCAGTCATGCAATATTCAGTCAATACATTTCTTCCACAAGGCACTCTGTTTCAAAAAGAGGACGATTTATAGGCGTGGTTAGTTTGATCACCAATGAGACCAAACCTGGACTTGAGCCTCCCACACATTGGGCAGTGTCCTCACTCCTCCCTTCATGCCCAAATATGGTCACTTCTGGCTTCAAATAGGCAACATGGCAACGTCCAAATGCCAAACTCCTGACTTCAAAATGTGGGTCTGCAAACCAACAGGTGACTTCACGTGACCTTCATCCATTCGATGTACAGTCTATGGTTGCACTAGAGCACCCAGATCATTTTAATTTTATTTATTTTTTATAGAGTTTTACCAATATTTGTAAAATATTTATGACAATGTATCTGCTTATAACTTAACTCTTGATCAGTAGATTTGGTTTGACATGCAGTACAGAATTCTATTATTACTTGGGCTTTTGCGTTTGGCAAAGAGGGCATTAAAACAGATTTACAATTACCAGAAAGTGTTTAGAATTGAACCAAACAACATAGTCCTGGTCACTGTCACTTTATTTCATGGTATATTTTGGCTATGCACTCGTGGGAGATTTTTCCTCTGTCAGTTTGTATCATACATGTGTAAATCTGTGCTGCTCTTGAGGGAGATCTCATGGATGTAGAGCCAGAGTCTGAAGGGTGTTTCCTTCCTTTCCTCTCTTATCAAGGACTCTGCATCCACAGACGACATGTGGTAACACAACCTCCTACCACTAACACAGCATAGAGTTTACAAACCACCATCCTCTCAAGACCCACAGCAGCTCAGCTCAGCAGTCTGTCTCTCCGTCACTCTGAGCTTTTGGTTTCTAAGAAGGGAATTTCATGGGAGGAGGAGGAGGAGGAGAAAGAGGAGGAGGAGGAAGAGGAGTTGCATGCACACAAACCTGGAATAGTGCAGCACCAGTCCACTCTGGAGTTCAGGATCCCCACCGTCTTGTCTCCCCTTTATGTTCACCCACCTTAATATTCTCCTCTAAAGTAATCCATAACAAGTGAGTCCACAAGGTTTTCTTTCTTCTTTTTTTTTGTTAAATAATCGGCTTAAGTAGTAAGATTTTTTTTTCTCTTTTTTTTTGGCTGTAATTAATTTGATTCACATTTCCTTGTGTGTGTTTGTATATTTCTGTTTTTGTGAAGTGCAATTGTCCTGTACAAACAGCCTGTATTTAATGCAGCTTGATTTTAAGTTAAAAAATGAAAGAAATGGAAAAAGAGAACCTTTTATGCACTATCTGCCTTTTCCTGCTCTTCTGGAATTCTAACAAATGTCTATTCAGTGAATATTACCGCTTGTCCTCCAGGCACAATGTCTCTGCGCTTTTACTTTTTTTTCCAGTTAGTCTATGCTCTTTTTAAGAAACGGGTAAATTGTATAGTTGACAGCACAGTAAGCTCTCTATATCAAACCATTTAAATCCTAATTATTTTTTTCCCTGTGCTTTTTTTTTTTTTTAATTGTATTTTACTTTTTGTAAGTGGTTTTCTGTACATGCTCAAATAATAATGGCAAGGTGTTTGTTTCTCAATCATTTTGAAAGTATGAAGTGGAAAATTAATCTTTTTCTTTTTTTTTTTTCTTTCTTTCCTGTGAGGTAACTGATGATGAGTCCCATGTTAACATGTTTGTCTGCGCGACTAGATACTTGCAAGCGTGCGTGGGTGCTTGTGTGTATGTATGTGCGCACGTGTGTTCGTGGAAAGGCAGATCTGTATGTGCAAACTCTAATTTCACAACTTGCAAAAGGTGGTTCACACAACAAAACCAGGCTGGAGTTTAAGGGAATTGCTCTCCCCATGCGTACCTATTTTTGTGTGTGTGTGTGTGTGTGTGTGTGTCTGTGTGCGTTTCATATCAACCCAACAACATAGGCTTTCACTACTTCTAATTCCAAACAGCTTTGGATTACAGAGTTTACATGCTGTTCCTCTATTTGAACAACTTCACTTCTATATCTGAATTTTACTGTAACTTCACATGACGCAAGTAGTTCAAGTAACCAGTTTGCAGATAGTTGGACTGGTTCCACACATCTATTGTGTCATATTTAAATATCAATTTCTGCATTGATACCAGTGACCACAGTGGGTGCCATATGATATTTGATCACATTTTCAGCTTTACGACAGCCTATGCCAAGTTTTTTTTTTTTTTTTTTTTTTTTTTCCTTTTTCATGAGATTCAATTTTTGTATGTGGTACAGATAGATTTTAGCTTCTGCATTTAACATCTGATAATTTGACCGATGTAAGCAATGAACATTTTAGACAAGACCACACACGAGCAGCTTGAGAATAGAAGAAACTGTCGGCCCTAAAAGTTAAAAGGCTAATTCTTCGTTATTTTCTGACAGGGTCCGTATTTAGAAATTCAAACTAAGAACAAATCCGCTAACTGAAACGAGTTCTTGTGGTTGTATAGCACCTTTTTTATGCCCATCAAGTTTGCTCTACTTACCCCACCCCACGGCACCACAAGCCACAGCACAATACAGTTTGCTGCTATAGTGTATAATCTGTGGGTTAACTTTATTTTTGTTAATTTCCCCTCTGAAAAATAGTCACTGACTAAATCTGTATTTAACACACACAGTAGATATATTTCTTGAAGAGAAATGGTTTTATTTCAGATTTATTTTCTGCCATTTTTTTGTCTTGCATTGTTGGAAATTTATGTATGTATATATTTTTGACTTAAATTTTCAAGGAATAAATCATGTCGCTTGAGTTAGTTTTTTTTGCCATGGACAAAATGTGATTCTGTTTTGTCTTGAGATGGTTAGTTAATTTTTTTTGTGTGTTTTGGCAACGATTTCCCTCTAATCACTTTTGTGTCACTGTGACCAACACTGAAGATTTTGACTCCCATTGGTGTAATACAGAGTAGTAATGTACTAAATTTAATACTTAATTTAATAATGACAATCCTAACTATTTTACCACATTTAGATTTGTGGTGCTTGTTCCATATTTAACGGTCTACAACTTTGACTTTAACCCTAAATGAGCTGCTTTGCTAATATGCTTTTGTGGCAATAAAGCCAAAGATTCCTCATATTTAGCAAATTCTGTCTCACAAGAAGTCACAAAAATAGACAATGTAACATTAAAGAAAAGGTAAAAATATTAAACCATTAGGGAGCGACCATATTTGGGGTTTTTGAGTTTCCATTAGTTGGCTTTTAAAGGTACTCTGTGGAGTTTTTGACCACTGGTGGTGCTGTAGAGAAATGTTTGGATAGGCAGGTCCTCACTCTACAAGTGTACACTGTAGACTGTAAATAAAATGGACCAAGCTAACGTGGCATTACCTGTTTGTTTTTTGGACTTGACATGTAAACATCGCCATGTTGGTTGTTTGGAGCCAGAAGCAACCATATTTGGATATAAAGGGAGGAACGAGGAGGCGGGTCTAACTCTTGAACTTGAGGCTCGACTTCAGCGTCTAAATCTTCCTCTTTTTGAAGACTAACATCTACTTAATTTTTTTATTTCAGATGGACCACCACATTACAAATAAGAAGAGTTGACTTTAGCTAATAACATCAGAATGACTCCATTAGAGCCGACCTCTAGTGGCCGTCGGGAGTATTGCGCTGCTTTGTATTTCCGCATCGGCCTCATTTTTGAGCCGCGTTTGTTTCGTCCATTTCTATTTACAGTCCACACTCACAAGGCCGAATGGGGTGATAAGAAATGTATTCCCGCTAACTGCAGGGGGCAGTAATGTGAATATCAACAGGTGGTGTCATGGCAACGTGGCGTCAGTGTGCCAAAGAACCATTAAAATACTGGTTTGAAAAACTAACTAAGCCTGTAAATGTTAACGTGTGTTATGGGAACGTTTGAGAGGCCTTAAAAATGCATTTTTGTAAAGAAATGTTGAATGTAACCTAACTGTGTATTTCCAGTGGAGACTCCACAGGGTATCTTTAACTAGTCATCACACTAATGCATGAATAAGATCAGTAGATTTACTAAAATGGTAGCTAACTCAAGGCTGTAAACTTGTCAAATAGGAAAATTTATTTTTTTCTCTGTGTGTTTGCATGGAAATGTGGTTTCACTAAATAGTCCCTCCCATTTAAAAAACAAACAAAAAAAAGATTTCAACAAAAAACAAAGAGCTGTTTTAATACACATTTTGAGTTGGAAATGATACTATTGTATTTCTACCACAGTACTTACCTTAATACTTGTGTACCTACTGTACTCACATCATGTAAAATGCTTCAAGTCCATTTATTGAGTGTGAGGGGCAAAAAACTAGTGTATATGAAAAGGCTTTTTTAAATTTCATTAAGCAGTTCATATTTAATCTGTAAGCTATTTATTTTGCTTTGCATAGCTTGTGTTTGTTAAGTCGGTGCGCTACATGTCTCTCTTGTCTAACATTTGTCAGCTGCTTGTTGCAATCCTGGTAGGTATTAACGACCCCAAACGGCAACATTTCATGCAGTTTTTCTTTAAAGCTTGATGAGGAACGTTTCTGTGTTATCGACAAGTTTGTGACGCAGCCCTTAAGTGATGCTGGTTTAAATTCCACAGGGTGGGAATTGTAGGAATTAACTTTTGAAATATTCAAAATTGCTGTAGCGGGAATGCTAGCAGACACTAACAGTGGTTTGACTATGATTTGTTCACATGTGGGTGTTATGTTTAAGTTGTGTAGATCTTCCATCACATGCATCGTACTCCCCCAAAACTGAACAAAAAAACAAAAAAAAGAGAATCCCAAGCGTATATTATTCTTGTTTTAATTCCTCATTGACTGAAATACCTCATAACCTTTATAGGAAGTGTTTTGTCTTTTGTTAAGCAGTTCGCTTTAACCAGAGTCATATTGTTCCTTCCCAGAACCTCTTATTTTAACACTGATATGCTCGTGTACAGTGTTTGACTTACTTGTGCTGATGTTAACAAAACGTCACAATTTAAGAAGCTACTGCAATTGTGTTTAGTAACTAGGCACGCTATTGGACTTGTCCCCCCCACCTCCCTACTTCAGCGCCCTCACCCATGTAGTTTCACCTCGTCCACTTGTGTGTGATGCTCCAATCTATAATTGTATCGAGAGTTCAGGGTTTTAGAAATGTGAGATGTGTGAGAAAATAAGAGTGACTAAATGACAATAGTCATATGCACTGATCATCTGTATAATCAGCCTTTTTTTTTTTTTTCTTCAGAAAATTGTTAATGTAGAAAAAAAAAGATTATAAAAGCTATTTACAGAGTTACCTTTGGTTGCCTGGAATGCATCCTGTATATTCTTGTACGGAGGACTACCTGGCAGAAGTTAAAGAGATTTTAAATGCTTGCGCCCTCTTGTACATATTGATGTACCTCAGTTGTGGCGTTTACTGTGTGACCCTTAGCAAAGGTGGTTTGTTCGCCCCCTTACAGGGCAACCCCCGAGAATCACTTTGCTGACCTTTTTTCAGCTCATAAATAAGCTCACCGATTTGCCTTACCCAATCTCATGTTGCCCCCTAAAGTTCTTGTTCAACTAAACACTATGAGGAGGCGTAATCCTGCTGACATTACACTCTTACAGATTAAAAACTTTGTCCATTTTAAGGTACTTAAGCTATCAACAAAGTGACTTTGTCCTGGTTGTCACAAGGTACAACTTTTCAACCATCGCTGGTTTGTATGCTTTTTTTTTCTCTCTCTCTCTCTCTCTCTCTCTCTCTCTCTCTCTCCATGTTACCGTATCAAAACTTGGTCTTGAAAGCTTATTTTAATTTCCACTGCAGATGATGTCATACTTTTAACAAATGCAAGTGTTTTAACATGGTAACCTCGTAAGCATTCAAAATGTGCATACATACATTAATGTCTGCTCTATTTATGATTACATTCAAGGATAGCTTTAGAGTGCTGTAGTTAAGTATTGTCAATGTTGATTCAAATGCTTCTCAGAGGCCTCTGTGAGTGATTTTACAAAGTTCAATAACTGTATATTTTGTATTATGTTCTAGCTCCAAAGGAATGGCAGAAAAAAAAAAGAAATGTTTGAAAAAGCTTTGTTCCCTGAACTAAATTGTACTATTTGTGTTGTCGATTGAACAAATTGCATTCCTTGCTTGTGAATAGATGCATTTTTCTCCCTGCTCCTTAAATTTTCTCCCATTCTTTCCCTCCTTTCTTTCATTTTTTAGCCTTTGAAGTTTGAATAAAATTTCTAGTTTGCAGAATGTATTACTAAATAAATGGGTTGTCATCTTGTACCTCTCATTTCATCACTTTTTATCTGTCGGGGGGCCTGTTGTCCAAGCGAAACTTTCTGTGGCGGGTACAGGTAAAATTACACTTTAACAGAGATGATGTAACAGAAAAGCGGAGTGAATAGACCGACTGGAAGATCATGAACTACACACGTAACAACAGAAAATGCATTAGATGATGTCTGTTGAAACTTGAACTTCACCGACCAAATGAAAAGTGAAATAGGTATAAGATTTTATCATGCACCAGGTGTTAAAAGATGTATTTATGAGTCTTATAAATGCACTTGCACGTGTTAAACGACCTTCTGGGCTCATCTCATGCTGAGCTTTGACTCAAATGTAATGCTGATACACCCTCATGTTACATATTCAGTCTCAGTGGGGAGCTTAATGGTTCAGTTTGTGCATGATAATTAACAAGCCCCTCTCATCCCTGCATGTTTTGAGGCCCAGCAGCTCTCCAAAGCACGAGGGTGCTGTCGACCGGTCCGAGTATCAGAGTGGTGTTTGTCGTCTCCCCCCCTCTCTGCCTTCTCTATGGGTGTGTGGCGAGAGCTCGGAGGATGGGTCGGGGCAGTCCACGGCCACTGGGATTAAGAATCGTGGGAGGGATTACTTTAAATGTCAACATAATGTCATGAGCTGTGCTAGAAGGTCAAACGTTCAAATGGTGCTCAGTGGCGAGCAGTTAATAGATCAGGTACGATTTGGATTGTTGTGGCTCCTGTGATGAATCGACAAGCACAATACAACAAACAATTTTTTTTAGAGCTTGATTGTGACTCATTAATGCAGGATAAAGACACAGGAGAAAAAACTATGAAGATAGTGCTCAAAATTAGTTTATGTATCTTTGGAAAAAGAGTGAGAATCTGATATTAGGGAGAGCAAAATGTCTATATTTGTATTTGAAATCAATTTTTAAGTGATCAATGTAAACACAATGTGCTAATCAGGCTGCCAGCTTGCCAGAGGGGGGCAGTGTTAATAGCTGAGACTGATGAGAAACACCAGCAGATGCATCCTCTGTGTTGCAAACAGTTGAAAGTTAATTGATTAAAACTAGCTAGTGTTTGTTCAGTGGATGTCGGCATCGCCTTTAGTTTCAATAAAATAACACCATGTATTTGTCAATTTTTAGAGTTAAGGGATGATATCTTAGTTGGATAAACAGTAATCCAAATAGCAGCTGGTGATATTCTTCGTCACTGTGGGTTTAGTTGTAGTATGAAGTCTCTTTCTGCTTTGGGAACATTTTTTTTTAGGACTAAGAGGAAGAGAATTGAACTTCTATCTAGAACAAACTTGTTTTTAAAGCACGTACAACCATCCCCCTTTGAGCCGTTTGCACGTTAGCACTGCACAAAATGTGACTCATTAGATCTCGGGCCACCTGTGCACCCATAATGAATCACGCTGCCCTCGTATTCCTCCACATAAAAAAAAAAAGAGGCCTCGTCGGCAGAGGCCATCATCAAATGGAGCTGGCTCGTCATCTGCCTGCCATTGTTGAGCGCATGTCATGCTCTGCTTCTCATGGCGGAAAAACCCATTTGAGCTTGACTAATGCAGCCATGCAGACGCAGCAGTAAGAGGTGGGGGTGGTAGGGCACACCGCATACTCTGTGTGGATGGTCTCCACACTGAGGTCACTGAGCTCCACATTTGTTAATTTGCTTCAGAGTGCACTAGGAGACACATTTTTTTATTTGATTTTCAAGGTTGCAAAGTAAAAGTGAAGGTAATTTTTGATTGGGAGCTAAGGAAGCAGCAGAACTGTGACGAGATGTCTTTAACCCGCGGACAAGGCATTTCTCGATCAACTCCAGCAATGTTTACTGTCTGCATATAGCCTCTCCTTCATCCCCCACCCGCCATGCTCTCCTTCTCCATTTCCTCTTTCTGTGAGTGCGTTTGTTGCCCGAGGTCAGTTTGTCACAGAGAACACAAGCTTTTCTCACTTGGACGCAGCGATTCAATGATTGGTGTGTACAAACAATCATATCAAGCGGGGATGACATGTACCCACCTCCCCACCCTCCTCCCTCACACCCTCCTCTCTCCTACAGACATGTAATATGTCCTCCCTGCTCCCTCCCTCTCTCCCTGTCTCTCACTCCACGCTCGGTGGGAGTGAGTGTCCCCTGCATGAGATGGGTTACACAAGCTGCTGCCCTGGGAATCCCGGTCCAGCTCATTATCCTGCACCCCTGAGACACGGCTCATTGTAAATTAGGACATCAAATGATGCGGGCTCGTTAAAGAGCCACAGATACACTCATTAGCATCGGCACCTTTCCTTGTTAGAGCCCACATCGGCGTTTGCTCCCACCACCACCACCGCGTTAAACCCTGTCATTCCTCTGCACTGACTGGAGGATTTAGGATTAATGTCAGTTCTAGCCGGCGGGTCATTGCTGTTGTGGTTCAGATATGGGACTGATTGATCAGTGGTGGCGGGAAGCTGTGGAATTTGTTGACAGCTGCCCACTACCCTCCCTCGCCACTCCCATCCATATTTCATTGTGTGGAAAGAAAAAAAAAAAAATCCTGTCTCAGAATAACTCTCGTCTGGCAAGTGGCTGACTAGCTGTTTGTCACAGCTACAGGGGATTGGCAAAATAACTCTTGCAGTAAAGTATTGTAGATTTGCAGAAGATTCCCAGCTGGTTAGTTTGGATTACAAGGCTTATACTTCCCGAAAAACTATGTAAGTGTGACTGTGGACAGAGCTGGACTAGAGGGACACACTGCCACTACAACCACTATAGTGATGTCGTCCTTGTGGGTCCTTGTTTAGCTCCTGTATTGATTTGTGTACTCACACCAGGATGCACATGCCCGCCTCCGAGATGCATTCAGCAGTTACACACCAACAAAGGCAGTGAAGAGGAAGACTGTTTGCATTCAACACATTTGTTTAACCTGAAGGATTACAGACTGTGTACTGGTGAGTAGTACTGAGTGAAAACATGTGTTTCCTTAAAGTAAACTCCTTTCACTTGTGATGAGGAGCACGTCGGTCTGTGATAATTACACCTGGAGATTGGCTTTATGATTGATGCCATCTCATCTGGTTGAAGCCAAAACTTTCCACATCTATGGGAAGCAAGGTGGAGCAGAGGAACTGCCACGTGAAATCTGATTGGAGCCCAGATCTAACACATCATTGGTGGATTGACTAATGGCAAAGTGGACAGTATGTGTTTTACTTGATAAAAATTGCGTATAAAGTTCATAAAGTAACTGTGTGTAGAATAAACAAAGATCACGTGACATCACTGTTAGTTTGTGGACTTGCATTTTGAAGCCAGGAGTTTGGCATCTGCACGTTGCCATGTTGGTTTTTTGGAGCCAGAAGTGACCATATGTGGATATAAATTGAGGAGCGAGGAGGCGGGTCTCACCTTTGAACCCAAGGGTGTCAGGTCCAGCCTCATTGGAGACTCCACCAAAATCTTGGCTCACCAGTGCAACCTTAATGAATCATGGTGGTGTCATTGGCGACAACCTGTCAATCAAACTAACCACGCCCCTAAATCTACCTCTTTGAAACCTAGCATCTCCTTAATGATGAAATTTTTCAGATGGACCAGATCACTGATGAGAAGAATTAACTATTGACATCAGGATGACTTGTGAAAAAAGTATTTTATAATTTAAAATGAGGGTTTTTGAATGAAATTCAGTCAGAGTCAGAGTTTTTTGGAGCTGGCATGCAGCAGCTGTCAGGAGTATTACACTGTTTTTGCCCTTCTGCAGCAGGCTCATTTTTGAGACCTGATTGCTTCATCCATTTCTGTATAAAGTCTGTGATTAAAGTCATTCAGAAAATAAATGTGATTAGATTCATATTGTTTTCATTCACTCACTACATGTAACACTACATCACACCCACTGCTTTTCTTTTGACACTATTTTGTATTTTTTATTTGTGTATAGTTAAAATATGTATATTTTATCTTATCTTATTAAACTTTGATATAAAAATAAAGTTTGTGTGAGTTTTAAAAAATGCATTTACCAGATATGTGGTACAAATATGAAGTTGCATTTGGGGAATTGTAGGATCTTTTGACTCATACAAGAGGCAGTATAGGGGTTGTAAATCTGATCAAATCCAATCAACTGATATTCATTTTATGTTTTTCCATGTGTCGTTTCTTACTTGATTGCGATTTATTTCTGACTGTCCGGTTCACCAAACAACAAAAACGTGGCGAGGTGGAAGTCTCTTATCAGATGGCAACTTATGACAAACCCCAACAACAACTACAGTGGAAAAGTAGAACAATCATTGCAACAACTGATGCTGTATTTCCCACAAAGTACAGTCTACAAAAATGGTCATTGACGTTTCAACATCTCATCAGTAGGCACAAAAAAAGTTCAATTTTGACAGGTTAAAATACCCAATTATAGTTATTTCTGAACAGTTAAGCACTATTAAAGGCTACAGTATTTGTTCTATACCTTCAGTGCTGTCTTCTGTCAATCCATACCAGTAATTGTCCTGAACTATAGGTCTTTACTGTGAAAATACATCAATATGATTCATGGCGTCCAGCGTTTTTTTCTCGTACCCATTCAACCTTTTCTCATTTCCAGCATGTTTCTTGTCTGTCATTGGACTGAGGTGTAATTGTTCACGTCTGCCTGTGTGGATCTTGTCATCAGACCATCAAACTCATAATGCCACAAGTTTTCCTTTTACTGATCTTGTTCATCTTCCCTGCATGTTGTCTGGACTCTAGTCGCATGCAGCCACTGGATGATTGAGTCGTTCCTTCTGCATGTCGCCATTTCACTTCATCTGAATCTATAATCGTCACCTCATCTTCATCCTGCTCTTCTCCCTCCCCGCCCCAGGACCCAGACATCCTCCTCTTCCGTGGTTTCAGCTAAAACAAGAACTAATCAGAAGATGTCAAGCAAGCATTTCGTTGACGCGCATTTGTCCATCACCACGTTTATGTATCTACTCTCACTTCATTATTTAATGAATGTGGTACTCATTTGTCATTTCTCTTCCTTGTAGTTTTACCCATTTTAAGATGAACTCACCCACATCTGACTTGGCCGTCGCATCATTCCAGTTGCTCAAGTACTAATTTAAACAATGTGTAAGACTATGCAGGAATGAGATTTTACCTGGTCCTCCTATTATGTGGCTTCAACATGCTGATGCTATATGATCGTTAAAGAAGGGATTGGGCAGAGAAGTCTCTATTTCAAATTATATGAACTTATGGAGTTTAGTCATCTCACGACAGGACCAGTAAGAGTATTTCATGTTATTAAAAATTGTGTTGTGAGACATTGCACAGAGATAAGAGAGGATAGAGGCAGCTGAGTAGGATGGACCGTTTAAAGGAAATAATGGACGACAGCATCATCATGGGCAGCTAAATTAAAGGAGACAACACCTACAGCAGCTTCGTCTTTTCTCTGTGATAGAAAACATTTTGTTGCAGTAATTAACTTTTGTGCAACACATGAGCAAAGTGACATTTTTACATAGACTGTATATGGAAATGGACGAAGCAACCGAGTCTCAAAAATCAAGCCGATGTGGAAGAAATAAAAGTGCAATACTCCTGACGGCCACTAGATGCTGGCTCCGAATTACTCAGTGCTAGTCAGTGCAAGGTTTGATACAGGCAGTGTCCTCGGGTTCAAGGGTCAGACCCGCCTCCTCACTTCTCCTTTCATATCCAAATATGGTCACTTCTGGCTCCAAAAACCAGCATGGTGATGTTTAAATGCAGATCTCTTCGCTCAGTCCATAAACCAACAGGTGACATCTTGGGTTGGATACCGAAATTCGGTTCCAAGTAGGAACAAAATTAAATTTAGTGAGTACCGGGTACCCATAAAAAAATTATAATTTCAGTTCCGCTTATCGGTTCCTAGATGCTCTCATTTTACACAACGGCTGCAAACAGACTTTAGATATCTTCCAGGACCTGTCTGTTACATATCTAACACGTCATGTGACGCCGCATGGCAACAGGAAATGGACCGGGGGAAAGCGGTCGAAAGTTTCCCCTTTTCCACTGTTAACTCAATTATGTTGTAACTAGAATATTTGTGAAAAAAACATTTTTGTCATGGACTGATAGTAACAGGGTAACAGTAGGTTGTTAACAGCAGCTAGCTTGCTAGTGGCCGGTTGTTGTGAACCGGTGACCTATGCAGTGACGTACTGACCTTTTACGGTGACGTGGCCCCAACTTGGCTCCTTGCCAGTGGAAAAGCAAACCGGTTCATAGGAGAAACAGGATCTGAACCAACTAACCACCAGGACTAGCATCAGCACGGAACTAGCACCCGTTCTTGTTCGGTGGAAAAAACAAACAAACAACAAAAAGGATTCATTTTAGTGGAGAGAGCGACCAATGTGAAAAATCCAACACGTCTGGGAAATTAATATGTTAAATATACATTTGGCTTCCTGTTTTTTTGTTTTTGGAATCGAAATAAGGAATCGTTAGGAACCGGAATCGATAAGCAGAACCGAAATGAGAATCTGATTCATAAAAATCCTAACGATACCCATCCCTAATCAGATGTATAGTTTGTTTTATTTGAAAACCTTCAATAAATTCCTTAAAACATCTGAACACTGTAGCTTTCTAGCAAATACTATTCAGACAGGAGTCCATACAGGAATATGTGGACCGTAAACCACAGTGTGTCGCTATGATGAAGAAACATGCCCCCCAGGAGTGTAGTAATGTATTGTATTGAAAAAAACATCTGCTTTTACTTTACTTTTACACAGTTTATTGCAGTATGAATGAAATATATTAAGTTTCAGGAAAAACCACAGGTGCTAATTGACTGTGAGCCAACAGTTTAGACCATCACCGAGCCACCAAATAGAGAGTGAAGATGAGAAGTGTGGGAGTGTGTTCGACACTGAGTTATTGATGACACAGTAATTCTTTAATTCTTTTTTTAGGCAGTATCTGGTTTACCCATAACCATTTAACCATTGCACATTTCATATCCTAATTCAAACCACTGAGAACATTCCTGTCACATGATAACCACTTGTCACTTACTGGCTATTGCACAATAATGTGCTCGGTATGAAAGGAGGAAACATTTTTGTGCTCCTACCTTTGTGCGTTTTCTGCGACTGTGCTTATGTAACTTTCTGGAAGGAGTATGGTGCAACTTTGTGAAATCTTCAGTCTTTTTTTTCTGCCTCAGACAGGTCTTTGGTTTCCTTGTTTTCATTTGTTTCAAACGGGCACCCATTGTTATTGGCTTTTAGGAACATGATTTGATATCAGAAGTGCAGGTCACAACTAAAAAAATATCTGTGAATGATTACCACCTTGTACTGTCGCACACAGTGAGGATCAGAGTAAATCATTGACTTGGCTGAGAAAAACAACATCAGGAAGTTTTGAGTTTATTCAGGAATCTACCATGAAAAGCTTTTATCTTCTCTTTTCTTTTTTTAATGAAAATAATTTGCAATTATTTTTCTATGTACTGGTTTATGTTATTTTTTAAAAAATAAATCTGTGAATTAAATGTATCAGTTTATAATCATGTCAAAGTAAAACCTGACACTGTGGTGTCTGTACAGTCCTGACATTTGAATTGCTGTTTGTTTGTATGATTAATGAATTCACCTTTGTTGAAACTGTGATCTGTGGTGTATTTTAATAAAGATTTAATTATAAAAAAAAAGTGCTGTGTGAAGTATTTTATTCAGATGTTTTTTGCACACATAAAGATTATATTTCAGTTATGACAGTTTATGGACATTTGTAACACACGTGCAGATATAATATCACATTTATATACATTAAATTGAGTTTCAGGTGCTGTACACACAGATGCAGACAAGTATTGACATTGCTGTGCTTTTATGTGACAAATGGAGCCCACGTTAACAGCTGCAGACTGTTTATGGTGTAATTCAGCCTCTAACTGCTTCTCGGTGTTTGAAGATGTCGTGACGCATTAGCTGGTTTTTATTTCTTCCTGTGATGAAATAATGGAGTCACATCCTTCCTTCATTGGAGTGATTAAGATAAAATAGCTGCTCTTTCTCTTTCTCTTCACAGTTTACTTTCTGTTTCTTGAAAATAACCAGAATTGTGCAAAAAGCCATGACACACCTGAACACCTCCTGCTACCATGTTACTGATTAAGAGGTGAACAATGCTTAACTGTGATGTGGTGTGACTGTTGAAAATTCTTTTTAATATCAAACTGATCAGTAAACAATGATGTGACACATTATGATAAGTGAGCAAATTATACATTTTGATGTAGTTTTAAGATCTTTATGCTTTATAGCAGGGGTTCTCAACTTGTGCCATGGAGGGCCGAGACCCTGCAGGTTTTCTTTCCAGCCGGTCACTAAAGCAGGTGATTTTAATGATCAACACCTCCTTCAATTTGAGGGAAGGAGCTCATCAGTGAGATCAGCTGTTGGAGAGATGGTTGGAAAGAAAACCTGCAGGGTCTCAGCCCTCCATGGTA
>OOFC01013811.1:0-17984 GCA_900323345.1 Pseudochromis fuscus | reverse complement strand
GGGAGGAGGAAGAGGAGGAGAGGGCGGCAGGTGCAACGGACACCCGGCGCAATCACCGGCGCTCGGCAAAAACGGCGACAGGAAATCAAGGTTGTCTTGGCAACCTGGCACTATCGATTAAGCACGGCCGTCTCCGAGCTCGCATCAGAGTCCCGGTGGAGATGGTGTTGCGTTGGGTTTCAGGTGGGGAGAAAGATGAGGAGGAGGAGGAGGAAGAGTGGGAGGAGTAAATAGTGGTGGACTAAGAGCAGGAGGAAGAGGAGGAGCAGGTGAGGAATAGAAAGAACGGACAGTGATGAGTGGAGATGATTATATCTCACTGATGCTCTGGTTTCCTCTTCATCTGGACATCCAGCGGCTCGGCTCCGTGCCGCCCTGGATCCCTCCTAGATTTATGAATGCAGAATACTTCTCATCCCCAAGTCATTTCCATGGCTGAGGCCTTCTCAGAGGCCCGCAAACATGTAACACGCCCGTGTCCCTCCTGCTGCCCCTCCGCCTGCTTTGTACTCCATCCCTGCCCCTGCCTCTATATCTGGGACTGAGCGAGCACGGTTCTCTCAGTGTTTCCAGGCCATTAGTTCACATTGTGCAGTTTGATTTAAGGACCCCATGGCACACATGAAGAGTTTACTTTTCCGTCTCTACAGGGCGAGCAGGTTGCTGTGCAAACCCCTGCCTGCGCACAGTGATTACACCATAATTGTACACTGAGGTGGTGATGTTGCATAAGCCCTGCGCAGAAGTAATCGATACACAGTATTGACTTGTTAGGAGGAGTATTTTTGGCTGATACTGCATTCAGTCGGTGTATTTTAGACAGGCCCTGCCTCTTTCACACTCACTTCCCCTCTTTTTCTTTCCTTGTTTCTGATTCCTGACAGAAGGTGAAATCACCCAGTCCCAAATCCCCAGCAGATGTGTCCCCCCCTCTCTGTCTCTGTCTCTGTCTCTGTCTCTGTCTCTCTCTCTCTCTCTCTCTCTCTCTCTCTCTGTCAAACACACAAATTCACACACTGATGAACATTCACAGAAATTAAAAACAGTGTCTCTCCTCTTTTATTGTCAATTGAGTTTGAAAATGAAATTTACTTTCCCACCTACAGCACGACCTGGGCACTGGTTAGATAGATACAGGGCTGTGCTGATGGAGGAGATTTACTGCTGTCTTCTTTTTGGGAGGACAACAGTACAAAAACGCTCCCTGTCTCCATCCCACCCTCTCGCTTCCTCCTACCTCCCATGGTCAGTGGAACACAGAGCAGTCCTCTGTCCTGCCATTATGTGGGTTTTTACAGCCTAGTTAACCCTTAGCAGTCCACTGGACCAGGCTCCACATTGTTTTATGTTGTGGTTGGTATTTCATTTTTGCTTGGACACTTAAAGATATTTTGGGAGAAATTTCTGTTTGCTAAACATAAAGCTACATTTGTTTAAAACACACATAAAGCTCACAGTTTGTGGTTTTATGAAGGTTTATGTGTAGGACGTTTTCTTGGCCAGGCTTCCTGGAGTCTTCACTAGTTGGCTATCAGACTCAATGTGACAACTCCTAAACACAATAAGGTGTTTGTTAGCAACGTTTAGCAGAGCCTGACAAAACCACACTCCCCCTGTCTTCATGCTAAGCTAAGCTAACCATTTACTGGTTGCAGCATTATGGTGCAAACATAAGAATTACCACATCTTGCATCTCTTCGTAAGACAGTAAATAACCAGATTTCCTCATGTTCATGGTGGCTGTGGCTCAGCTGGTAGATCCACAAATTTTAAGGTTGGTGATTCAAGCGCTGGCTGTCCAACTGTCCGTGAGCATAATACTGAACCCTAAACTGGCACATTGGTATGTGTGAGTGGGTAAAATGTGAAGCAAATGTAAAGCACTTTGAGACCTAAGGAAAGGTAAAAAGGTGCAGTCCATTTACAATTTAATATCTAGATATTGCAATTTATTAAATCATTCAAACACCAGAAATATGGCAACTTCTACCACAGCCTGATCCACTTCATCATAGAATACAATTTGTCTCGACCCGTCAGATTTCATTCATACTTTTTGTAACAGCACAGACAATCTGTAAACAGCTCGCAAATTAACACTTTTTGATATTTAATTATATTTTATTTGTCATATCACAACAAAAATCACCCCCTTTTACATAATCAGGTCAAGGCCGACGGTATAATTAATATTCTAGAGAAAAAGAAAACATAAGAACTAACAGTTTCCCTGAAGCAATAATGGAAAATGAGCTTGATGACTTGTCATGAACTTTGAAGACGACAGCTTGTAACACTGCAACAGTGCATTATAATTGCTCCAAAACAAATCTTCATTGATCTGTGTTGGCACTGTTTTCCTGTATTAACGAGCAGTGTTGACCATCACTTCTAAGCCATAGCACCGGCTGAACTCGTGAGCCAGCCGCCGAGGTTATTACAACAGTGAGTTTATAATAAAATGAATCCAATAGTCCAGATATGTGGCCAAGACTAATGTCTTACAAGACTGCAGGGGCGCCAAACATCCCCACTCCCCTCTCATCTCTCTTTATTTGGGGCTATTCTGGGCTGGGCTAATGTGGCGGCGGTGCTGCGTGCTGAGTGAGTCAGCGGTCATTAGGGTGTGCAGACAGCACTCTGCCGGAGGCCACAGGAGCCAGTCAGTCTAATGATGAGGCCAGTGAAGTGCCGGGGACCTGAGCGCTCAGGACGTCCTATAGCTCCATCCAATTAGCCTCCCCTGCCGGCCCCACCCAGAGTCACTGTTACAGTGAACGAGTGCTCCTCTTTACATCTTTCTGACTAAAGTTCCTCATCTCACATCCTCCCTTCAGTTTGTACACACATATTCTTTACTCTGAAAACAAAGAGCCTCCACTGAGTGCTTGTATGTGTCAGCCACGGCTATCTGTAGTAACCATGGTGTAACTGACTTGAGCTATGAGAGAGAGAGAGGCTGAGCTACAGAGCCCTGATCCAGTCATCCTCCCCTGGGAGAGGCTGACTGAGCAGGAATGTAAACATGGCAGCTAAATAAACTGCTGCGTGGGGCACACAAAGAGAGAGAGACTCACACAGAGGAAGAGAAGAAGAAGAAGACGAGGAGAGAAAACCAGGGAGTACATGTGGAGATGTCAGGATCGCTCAAAGAAAAGGACTATAGCAGGGTGGATCTTCTCAGTTTGAAGTGGGATACATCTCAGAGTAAACGGTCTGGGTCGGGACAAATAAAATGAACGAGGATTTTCTTTGACCATTAGCCGGCGGCGGTTGTAATCAAAGAATTTAACCTGGGAGGGGAGCTGACATCTACCGAGGCTTACAAGGACAGCTCAGCATTCCTCTCCCTCCCCTCCTTTTAACACCTTATCTCAACCTCTCACTCTAAAATAAGATGCACTCACACCATGTCACATGGCACCAGCCATCACCCACAGCTCCTCAAATACTCCCTGGACTCTGAAAGCTGCCTTCACACTGTTGCTGCCTTCATTTATTTATTTATTTTTAAATAGTGGACAAAGTGCTACCTTATTGTGGTTTCCTCCATTATCAGCACTGCTTAACACTGTCTTCTTAACACTTTTCATGATACGAGGAGTAGAGCTATGGTTGAGCTGCTGATGCCTCTCTATTTCCAGTGTTGTTATGTGTCAGATGTTGTATGAAGTGTGAAGCCTCGTCTCTGCTCTCTATACTGCTGTACATTTATGAAATGGCTTTGGCCTCCACAGTGATCCCAGTGCAGGGGAGGAGAAAAAGCATCTTGAAAAGCTTCTCTCCATTTGTGGCTTCTTCAGGCGCCCTTCAACTCCAACTCCAGCCCCCACCACCACCCCCAGCAGTAGTAGTCTAATCCTTCGCAGGCTCTGTTTTGATGTGGTGATCTGACTGTTGAGAAACAGGTGCTGCCGGCTGCTGCCGTGAGCTCTCCTCTAGCTGCCATAACCCGGGGCAGGTGGCAGCCATTATGAATGTGTCTGAGGTAGCAGGCTGGCACCGCCGGCTCCCGTTCTGTCTGTATCTTGGTCCACAATGGCTGCTGATGGACGGCTGTGGACATTGCCGCTGACTAAGTCGAGCTACCTTGGTGCTGTCTTCCTGAAATCACCAGTACTTTCTCTCAGGCTTTGCTTTAGATCCCTCGTCCTAGGTTCTTTACTGCTTTGGTTTTTTTCTTCTTTTCCAGTGCCTTTCATTTTCTCCCAAGGTGGATCAAAGAGAAGAGTCTGTGGAGGCGTATGGAACCAGACTCAGTGTCAACAAGTAGCTTTCTCTGCTTCCCTGTTCACAAAAATCCCCTCATAGCTCCTAAAACCTATATATGTAGCCAGTGGAAACTGGTGCAGCTTTTTCCCATAGTGACCACTTTCATTACACTTAAGCCAACAATAATCTATCACTTGCCAGCTCATCATAAATCCATCTGATGTCGTCTTCTTCTTCTTCTTCTTCTTCTTCTTCTTCTTCTTCTTCTATTCCTTCCCTTTTGTCCTGCTTCTGCCATCTGTCCCTCCCTTCCATCCCCCGTCTCCAACCACCGGGCACTTGGCCAGAGGTGCTAAACAGCGTCTTAACCTGGTGTCTGAGCCTCGACTCATCCTTTATTCATTCCCATTAAAGGAGCATGAGAGTTGTTCTCTGCCTGTAGCCTGTTTCCCCCTCCATTAGGAAGACAAACGGCCGCGGTGTATCCACCTCGTCTTCTGTACGCAACCAATGGGTGGGCGGGGATGAAATATGCATACTCCTGATACCTGTGAGTTCAGTTTGTACCAGGACAGACCAGTGGGTGTGGCTCAGAAACTGTTTATAGAAATGGACAAAGCAAGTGGGACTCAAACATGAGGCCAATGCAGAAGATCATTAAAAAAGTGTAATACCACTGACAGCCACTAGATGCTGGCTCCAAAAATCCTCATTTTCAGTCCTGAAATACTCAATCAATGCATTTTTTCCACAAGCCGCTCTGATGTCATCAGATAAAGTCAACTCTTCTTCTCAGGGATCTGGTGGGAGGAGTTAGGGGCGGGGTTAGTCTGATTGACACATGGTCCATCTGAAAACCCTTTCATTATTAAGGAGCTATTTGGCTGAGAGATGGGGAAGATTTAGGGGTGTGGTTAGTTTGATTGACAGCTCCATTCTCCAATAAAAGCAGCACTGAAGTCCAGTCTCATTCAAATTGGACAAGGACTTCAGGTTCAAAGGTTAGACCCGCCTCCTCACTCCTTTCATATCCAAACATCGTCACCTCTGGCTTCAAATCACAAACATGGCCACATTCAAATACCAAACTCCTGGCCTCAAAATGTGAGTCCACAAACTAACGGGTGACGTCACGCTTGCTTGGTCCTGTAAACAATCTTTGGTCATGCTGCAGGAACAAGCACAGAGCAGGCCTGTAATCTGTAGTTTGTTTGTTTTTTAGCTCTGTAGTTCTTGGTACACCAGTGATGATTCAATCCCCGCTGTATACAGCTCAGATCCATGTTCTGACTCATGACTACTGAGTGTAATTGTTTTCTTGTTTATTAAATTTGGTTGTGTGCTCCTTCAAATTGACACAGAAGGCAGTAAAAGACCTTAAAATTCTCATTTAAAGCAGCCTGCGATCATCTTGAAATATTTATACAGTATAACAACGACACAAAGGCACAAAAACAACACACAGCGCAGTGCACCAGAGCCCTCTGTCCTCAAGTTCTGCTCTATATTGTTTCACGTAGAGTGAAACACACACACACAGTATCAGCATCTCCCACCTGTACTACCTTGTTTCCCTGTAAGGAGGAAAAAGAAGAGGCAGAGATAAGAAGAGGAGGACGGCGGCGGCAGCGGGGTGATGGGAGGGAGTGGAGTGAGATAAAGGTTAAGAATGGCAATGAAAATGGAGAAAAGTGCTACGCCAGCGACTCCGGTGGGGGAGACGGACGGGAGCGAGCGTTTTTGTGATGCTGGGGGGGTTTAGGGTGTGGGGGGGAGTTAGTGTGTGGTAAGTGAATTAAATATCAGCATATCCTTTGGGCTGTCAGCCTCTCTCCCTCACAGGGCTGTGCAGACTACATCTCAATCAATTAATCAGCTGTGCGATGTAGGTTGGGTCAGAGCTGCAGGAACAAAGATCACTGACACAACAGAGACAATGTTTTTTAACATGGTCTGTATTTACCTTCAACTACATCTGGCCTCTAGTTGAGGTTGGTTTGTATTAAAGGTGGGAATATTATCTTGTGTGTGACAAGTTTAATTATATAATTGTCATTTCATTTCAGAATGAAGCCTCATTTTGATGTTTTAAATGGGTTCAGAGGCAGAGAGGATCAAAACATTAAAGATGCTACATTACACTGTCTGGACAAACCCAATACTCCCTTTAAGCATTTCAAAATAAAGCACTGAAATTATTTATTCACTGCTGTTTTTCCCAGCCTGTATTTGGGATCCAGCATTTATTTGTTCCTCTCAGCAAAGATCCCAGACGAGAATTTAATTGAAAACTGGTTGTTACTTGAGGAAATACGGTTCGTTCAGCAGAGGTGGAGAGGGGCTGGGTGAGCACCTGTGCAGTAATCCAGCCAGTTAGTTGTGGAGGAGCCATTTAAAGTGAGCGCAGGAATTAGAGGGAGGTGGACGAGGAGGTCAGGATTTTCCTTTAATCCTCACACCGCTGCTGGTACAGGAGAGTGACGACGGCAAACTGCACTACGGTATGTTTCAGGAGGGCGGGGGCGAGGCTGGCACTGGGCCACGGCTACACTGTATACTAAAAAAAATATTTGAAAAAATAATTACAGTCAGTTAACGTGGCACTGGGGTTACATGGTACGCATAGCTGTGCAGATATAAACACATAGATACTGGCATTCACCACAGAGGGCTTAAAAAAACCTGGTCAAATATCACCCATTGTTTTTAATGGAGACCTTTCTCATTAATGAAAAGCAATCGTGTATACAGGTGCCTGTCCATCGCTGCAGTGCATGGGCTGATTTGATGGTAATCTATAATCTGGCGTGCTTATCAGCCAGCTTTTTGTTTGGCCAGGCTCAGAGCGTTGGTTTTAACAGGATGACACAATGTTGCGCGCTTAACCTTTCAACGTGTGTGTTTTCAGCACCGCTCTGTTTTTTTTAATGATTTCTGCTGTGTTTTTGTTTATGCATGAATGGATTTGATTGTTTTTACCACCGTGTGTGTACCTGTGCACAAGTGTTTTAAGTGAGTAAGGTCCATGTTTACTGTTAAATATACTACATGTTAAAATGCATCGTTCACCTCATGTGTCATTCAGGTTTGCTTCCCTCCTGGTGCCGGTGCTCTCTTTGTCTCCCTCTGTGTAATTTAACTACAGTGGTATATTAATCCGTATTTGTTGGTGCCATGTTACTATGTGCCGCACAACAGTGGAAATGCAGCAGACAGTGGAGCGGTGACATGCACGGCTCGCATGGCGCCAACTGCTTTTATTGGACAATAATGGGAGGCTGCCATGGATGACTTACAGGGACGCACCCGCACCCTTCCATATGGAGGGTTTTTTATTTGAAAACAAGAGCAGCGGTGCAGAAATGTGGAGTGTTTGTGCTGATGCACGTGAACCCTCTGCATGATGTATTCTCTGGCCTCCGAGGCTTTTTCTGCAGCAACACCTATAACTGTGTTTGGGTGCGGCTGTTGGCTCGGATGATTGAACGTGCCTCAGTGTGGTGGAGGATTTCTAAAACATGCATCATAGGTGAAGCCCTGTGGAACATGTGCGCTAATTCATTTCTGGTTTTTTGTTTATGATTTTGTGCTTGTAAGTCACACCAAGCTTTTCTCAGTGTGACACGTTGGCTGGAGGTGAACGGGGTGACATTCAGATCTCATGCCACGACAGGCTGGTGCTGATGAGGTTAGTTCCAGTGTACAGTGACTGGACCTCTGGTTATCACTGTGTCCTGCACGTTGAACCCGTCCCAGTCGGACAATAAGGCGGCCATTGAAGGAGTGAGCCCTCATCAGCTCATTACATGGTCTTGGGATGAAGTAAGCAGCTAATGGAGTAACAGTATTATGTTATCAGATTAACCTAAACACGCACCTCCATCAGCATTACAGCACCGAGGCATCATGTACACGTCTACACTGTGTATCAGGGGTCATGTTTGTCCAGGGGACAGGATCTTTCTAAGCACACAGGGAGAGTGAGACATTCACGTAACAAAGAAACATAATTTTGTTGAATATATTTACTCTTCTCCAAATTCATATTTTTTTATTAGTCTATATCAGTGTGAACAGACAGAACCAACCAAAGAAATTCCTTTTTTGTTATTTAAAAAAATATATGAAAAATCTTTGAAAAACAAAATGTTGAATAAGAGTCAATGAGTTTGTCCAACTTCATGAAAGACGAGGATTTGTTTTACCCAGCAAATCAAGCCGAGCTTTGTCAGGGAGGTGAGACTAATTCCTGCATCAGGAGTGTAGTGAAAGCTGCTCGCAAATAATATGCTGACAGGTGGATTTATAACTTTTTTAGAAGCCACCAGCCCACACACATACAGTATTTCTTCAAGTAGTAATCCAGGACTTTATTTAGCTCAGCTGAAGCAGCTAACAGGCCTCTATTTGAGGCCGGCTTGTACAGAAGCAGCACAGTTTTATACTTTCAAATTAAAAGCCCTCTGGGGTTTCAGTAGACAAAAACTCAGCTTTTATTGTGAAACATTTGCCGGTACACTACATGCAAAGAGTCAAACTACCTAACTGCCACATTTTCTGAATTCACAGAATATTGTGTGATCCTGATGTGACGGTGTATCCTCAGCACTGTACGTGATGTTCATCCTCAGCAGAGATGTCTTCACGTGTAGTTGCCCAGGGTAGCACGCAGGCCGAACCGAGCTGATTAGCTGTTGTCACCTGCTGTGTCTGTGCGAGTCGCACGCTGACTGGTGTAATTCACAGGCAGGCTAGCTTCCTCTGAGCGTAGTCACCATCCTGTCTCCTCCGGCAGGTCCTGGAAGTGTGGCGTCAGCTCCGTGATAACCTCCTCATGCTCCTCACATACACCCTCCGCCTGCAGGGGGGAGGGGGGAGGGAAAGCTGTGGAGATATTGGAACAAGTAACAGGTTTGGGCTTTTGAGGGAGAAATTTGGGCTAATTATGAACAACAGGAATATTTGTGAAGCTTCTCCCTCTCCTCCCTCCCTCCCTGTGTTGATGTCCAGTCGGAGCACCTGGGAGGAAGCAGCTGTAGGTGGTGATTACAGTTCAGAGACTCCAAAATAACCTCTCCTCCTCCCTGCCTTGCTCTCTCCCTCCACTCTCTCCCGCTCAGCCGCCCTCTACCCAGCCTCCTTTACTGTGAATCACCCCATCAGCCAAATAACACATGTAAGAAGTACAAAAAAGAGAGACGAAAACACCCTCCTCCTCAGCTCTGAGAGGCTGCATTAACATGTGAGTGTGTGTGTGTGTGTAGTCATGTAAATAAAGTGACTAGTACACACCGCCTGGCTCATCAATATGGGGAGCGGTGGGCTCGGCTCACACAGATGAACACAGGATGAATAATGTTAGCTGAGCATTGCTGCATATGACCACCCCTCTCTCTACCCACCGCCAGTGTGTGTGTGCATGTGTTTACTGTGCTAAAGCTGCCATCAATCACACGCCCAGGACCTTTCAGCAAGCTGCACACAGAGACAACAACACACACTCACACACACTCACACATGCTCACACAGGGCTGCTGAGTTTATTAAAAGCCAGAGTGTTATCAGTGATCGCTCTGACAACACCTGCACACACACAAATATGAGCACAGATGTGTGTGTGTGTGTGTGTATGTGTGTGTGTGTGTGTGTGTGTGTGTGTGTGTGTGTGTATGTACAAGCATCAGTTGAAGTCATGTTGGTGACAAAGAGAGCGGGTCCTTGGACAGACAGAACTGTCTTTCTTTCTTCCCATCCTCCGGGCTGCAGAGTGGAACAGGAAGGCCAGTGTTCAGGGTCAGGCTGCCCTGTGGAATTCCCCCATTAAAACAGCAGGGAGTTTAAAAAAGCAGTTTGACCCAGCTCAGCCACCGTACTGTCACAAACACACAAAGTGTCACCTCTGCAGCTGATGAGGACGGATACAGAGATAACAGTGATGGGACTGAGATTTGCTCTGCTGATGTTTTGCCTGTGGGATTGGTGTTAGTGGGAAACTGAGCACAAGTCGCTGAGGTTCACTAGAAAACATCAGCAGAACACAACAAGAGGGGCTGTTGTAATTCATGTGTTACTCTCCTCACCTCGTCATATTTACAGATGGAGGATTTTGCCCTGAGGAGCAAACTGTTATCAGACGGGGGGGCTAAGTGTTTCTACTTGGGAGAACTTGGAGACTCTATCCCAGAAAAACGTCTGGCTGTTTTCTCCACTCCATGACCTCACAGTATGGGTGACATCACATGGGATAGTCCCGAGAGTCTGGTCCAATGATTTCAGTGTGCTTGGGTAATCGAGGTCCCACCCTGTTGGATGTGGAGAGAGCCTCGGTGAAGGGGCCTCAGCCATCTGACTGAGAGCAGGACAGAGCTGAATGAAGGGCAGCACGGCTGTGTGATAAGAGCATTATTTGGCTTGCATTAGTCCCACTATTTGAACGATCAATTCAACATCAGTCTGGCTGACTCACTCCTCAAAAGCAGCACTTCATTTTTCTCCTGTTTACAATGCACTAAGCGAGGTGATATAACAGAGCACACAGCAGTGGCCTATGTTAGACTCACCACAGGCCCATTACCATAGATGGCAGAGGGGAGTGAGAGATCTGCGGCCATCGATCGACCCCGGCTGGACTGTCGATACTCCCCTTCGGATTCTGACACTGAGAACTAATGGCCTTCTCGGGCCCGCGGCGAACCAGACGCACGCCCACGCACCGTCCTGGCACCTACGGGTGTAATGGACAAAAGAGAGGACCCATCAATACCTCGATACACAACGCCGCCACGTTTACCTGCTGCCTCAGCTGTTTCACCAATCAGTGAGAGGTGCATTAACAACGGTGCTGCTCACAGCCTGGGATGTTTCATCTGGTCCCTCCTGCTCTGCATGACTGATGTGTTACTCCAAAATATAAATACAATTACAAAGTAACATAAAAAAGGTCATTATGAGCAGAGTTATGATTTTTGTTTATTTTAGACATTGTGTCTTTTTTATTGATACACTTAAATATTATTAAAATTACAAAAACAAAGTGATAGTGAATTCATATGTCTAGTGTAAAATAACATCGTAATAAAATTTGAAAATTTCCACTTTATAAAGACAGGTGGGACTATTAACTCATTTTTATTTTTGTATTTTTTCATATGAAACAGTTTCAAGTTTAATCCAATAATAATATTTATATGAATTTGGAAAATTAAGCATCATTTCTGTAATCCTACAACGATGTGTTAATTGGCTGATGTCTTTTTTAAATTAAGTTTTCACAACAACAATATTAATCAAATGTGTTGTTATAAGTTTTAATGTGTTTACCTTTAATGAAACATTAAAAAGCCAAAAATTACAAAAAGAGATTTCCTGTAAATTTTAAGCTACAAATTGGATTTTAATGATAGAAAATAATTGTATTTATATGAATTGGGTAAATTGTTATGTTACAGTTTCTTTTTATGCCCCAGTAGTGTTTTTAGTGGATGTTTCTCTTCAGTGGACTACTCTGACCCCCTCACACACTGTAGTGTTGCAACATGTATAAACACATGTACCCGGTCCTTTGCGCCTGGTTTAGCAAGACGGATTTTCTTCGGTGTCCATCGGACAGGCTGTCTGTAGTCCGGCCTCGTGGTCATTTAGCAGCAGGGTAATGGTGTGAGCGGTGCTGGTTGACTGCTCTTCGGCTGTAGTCACCCTGCAGGCTGGTTGTTGCGTATGTGTGTGCATGTGTGTGTGTCGGGGTTGGGGGGGGTTAACCTTCCTGATCACACGGGGAAAGGCCACTTTGCCTGGGGAGAAACGAAAGGACGTTAAAGGAGAGGTGGGGGGGAGGTGTTGGTGGAGGACTGAGGTGACAAAAGAGCTTTTGTGGATGTAAGTTTACGGCGTTAACCCCTTTCTCTCTCTGTTCACATGAATAACAAGAAACCACTGTGACAACTGAGCAGTAGCCTGAGGCGGTGCGTTTGATTATGCGTTGTGTGTGTCAGGGGTCGGTGCAGGACGTCTGGCCTCTGGAGTCTTGTGACAGAGCTGACATTCTGGAAATGGGAGAGCGGTCAGCTGTTGTCAAAATGCCACAAAGAGGAGGATTTTTTTTTTCCTACAAAGAGGAAGAGCTCTCGCTGCACTTTTGCGCGTTAGTGTCAGAATTAGTGAAGCCACAGTAGGTTGTCAACACGGATCTTGGCCACGCGGCTTCAACGAGGTGTGCTGACCTGCTGATTGCTATAAATGGGAAGGAGGAACTTGCAACTGTTGTAAAATTAGACGTAACCAAAATGAACAAAAAGTCACTTCTGGGTTATTTCTGCACTTCCACCTGTCCATGAATGTGTGTGTGTAACAGTGTGTACGAGTGTGTGCTGCCTGTTGCCCCGTGGCCTGTCCCCTCAATGAGACATCTGTCAGGAGGAGACACAGCGTCCACACCTGACATTTACCATGGCACACACACCAATGTCAACTCTTGTAGTTTCTACTAAAGCGTGACCCATTTATCAGCTGAAGCAGTTCATTGGCCGGTATCAGCATTTATATTTTCCAATATGTGCCAATAGGCTCTTTCTTTAGAAGCCTAGACTGTGTATAGAAAAGCTGAAGTCCAGTCTTAGACACATTGGACAGTGACCTCAGGTTCAAGGGTCAGACCCTCCTCCTCACTCTTCTCTTCATATCCAAATATGGTCACTTCTGGCTCCAAACAACCAACATGGCCACATTCAAATACCAAACTCATGGCTTCAAAATATTCACAAACCAACGGGTATGTTCAGAACATACAGGTGGCTGTCAGGTGGTAAAATGGTTCGTTGTAAATGAGCGCAGGACAAGATGAAGGAGACTAAACACAAGGAAAGCAGCAGCTTTTTCTGTCACACACCAAGACACATAGTTCACGCTAACATGTATGTGGTTACACATGTCCCTGACCATCTCCACATGTGGCTTGAGTGATTGGATCTCAATGCAGTTTGGTGGTTGTTTTGGTGGTCGTTGCCACTTAGTGCTATCCTCTTGTGATCTGGTCATCCATCATATCTTAGTGCAGTGTAAACAGGCCCTAAAATCCACATCTCTCTCTGCCTGGGTGTCGTCTCTACCTTTCTTTCCTCCTGTCAGTCCCTCATCTTCTTTTACTTTGATTTAATAATCCTTCATGTAATTTTCTTTCTCCAGAAGCCACCCTGGATTGAACCTTTTTCATCTCCTTTCTCCCAGCATTCATGTTCTCTGTCCTCCTTCCCCTCCGTCTCTGACAGTGGGTGACACTCCCTCCCTGGGGCAGCCATCACTTCAGATGAGCATCGTATGTGACAGGCCAGCTTTGTCTTTTTAAGCCATTAGCAGTTCCTCTCCTCCCACCTCGCCATCACTCCCCTCTGTTTACCTTTCTGTCCTCTTTTTTCTGACTGTGTTTGCGTGTCTGACTGTGCGTCACTGCTGACTGGCAAATCCCAGCATTAATCTACATAACATTCTGGGCTGGGGTGAGAAATTGAGGAGTGTAAATATGTGACAGCGCTGATGACTGCAATGCTCAGCCTCCTTAATGAACTTATCGATGCTTTGGTGATGAGTCTGTGCGGTAAGGTATGCTTACAGGTGAGCCAGATTTGATGAGATTTTCCAGTTGGGGAATTGTTTGGCTGTGTACCTCCCTCCCTCTTCATAGACCAGTGTAATTCTCCCTCCTCTGTACTCCCCCACAGTAAACTGTCAAGCCTAATACAGGCAGGAATGTCCAGTCACCTGCTCCTAAAATGCAACAGCCCTGTGCTACACTAACCTAATATAGACCTGCACTACACAACCAGGTTGGATAACATGGTTATTGCTCATTGCATATATTTAAACACACACCTCAGTGTGTCAGCTGTTAGTCCACAGTGGGTCCTGCAGAGTGGAAAAACCATACAGTTGTTTTAATTCTGTGATACTGTGCAGTTAAAAAGCTGCAGCGCTAACAGGCACAAAGACGGACTGCTAGCATTTCTAGCGTGTTAGCCATAGCTTAAAAGTGCTCAGACGTCTGACCCGTGTGTATCAGTGACACAGCCCGGATCAGGTGGTGAGGCTGGATTCTGTTGTCTGACAGTTCACAGGCTCATCGGCCACTTGTTGGTGTAAGATCATCATCACACCTCTGCTTACATTTGCCTGTTGCCTGTTGCCTGTTTACTGTTTTCAGTAAAATGTTGGGTTGTTTTCATCCAAAACTGGAAAATATTGGACTAACCACATGCTGGGTTAATTTAACCCAGTAGAATGGGTTGTTGTTACTCCTGCTGTTGCTGTTTGGAAAATAATAAAGGCCAAAAAAAGAAAAAAAAAACAACAAAATGTTGAGTATCTTACTCAGTTAAATTAACCCAGCATGTAGTTTATCCAAAATTTGCCCAATTCTAGATTAAAACAAACCAACATTGATAGATAGATAGATATGTATCTGCCGGCCCGTCCCTGTTGCCGCCATTAGAAATAAGAAACAAGCTGTGTAATGAAGTTTGATGTCACTGATGTAACTGACTACATTTAAACAGGCTTGAATACCTCTGGGCCGGTTGTTCTAATAATATCCTCGCGGAGCCTCCGCTCAAAATGTCATAGCGAGACACAAATTGGAAAAAATCAAAAAGGGAGAAGATCACCGTCGTACTAACTGTGCAGCTTTCTGAAGCCCTCAGTCTGAATGGAGTCTGACAGCAGAGGTGACAGGGACATTTCATTTCGCCTGCATCGCTCCCCGATGAGACTTGACGGAGGCTAACGCAACATTAGCTGGGGGTTTGTGTTGGGTTGCACTGCCCCCGCTATTGCGCATGTTGCACTTCAACTAACAGAAAAGGGGAAACAACTGTTTACCCAGGTGTGTGCTGAAGGTTTTTTTTTTTTTCCTGTGCCGGCTAAATATTTATGTTGCATTGGAGGCATTTCCAGCACAGACAGAGGAGGATAATAATAATAAAGACTGAACTCAGGTAATGTAGCTCACTGTTGTAGGTTTACAGGACTGATGGCTTGTACAGGATGAAGGGGAATGAACAGTGACAGATCAACTGTGAAGAGCTTAAAAAAGAAAGCAGAGAGGTAAAAGAGAACAGAAGGAAGGTGGTTGCCGGAAGCATGGCTGCAGGTTTTGTGGGCTTACCAGAATCTACAGCAGATGTTTCCTCTTTCTGCCGCCCCCACCCCCCGCCTGCCCTCTGTGCTCACCCTCCTCCTACATCACTACTCCCTCACTCACCTGCTCATGCTGTGTATGGGTGATCCGGTGGACTGGGTGGCCATTCTGTCACCACAGACCTGCTGAGTGTTTGGGACCTGGAACAGGCCTCTCCACTGAGGGATCGTCAGAGATACTGTGAGTAGTGAGCTTAGCTTAGTATTTAAGTACATGGCCCCAGTTTTTGAGGATTATTTAATCATATTCATGCAGCCAAGGTCATGTGACCACCCATAACTATTGAAGGCCTTTTAATGGCTTCACATCCAGAACACACACTCTCTTTTGCTTAGGTGTAGCAGTGTTATTACCTTGGATGGGGCTGTCTCACCTCCAACATAAACATGGGTTCGGAGACTAGTATAAACTCGGTGGCCGGGGCACTGCAGTGGATTTTTGTGTGTGTGTGTGTGTGTGTGTGTGAAGACACCCGCCACCGGTCCCCACCAGCCCACCTGGCCTTATTTAGAAGCGTTAAGAAGAGCCAGGAGCAGCAACTCTCCAAGGACGGCTCATCACCGTGCTCATTAGCTGCCAGCTACTATGATCTGTACCCAGATCAGAAACACAGTCTATTACCTGGGTGTTATTTAGCAGCAGCACGACTAGCAGGGGCAAAATCAAGTCATAAAAAGCACAAGGCCTAACAAGCAAAGCCTTCCACCATCTCTCATGTGCAGTTTTTTAGCTTTTCCTCACACTCATTAACACCTGCTGACTTCCTTTACACTTCCAAGTGTCATCGTGCAGATTAAGAGAACAATAGCCTCCATTAGCATTAGTGTTATCATGGAAAGTGCTCATCAGATGGGAGAGGAGTGACCCGCGGAGGCTCATTAGCTCACGTGCTAAAACCTTGATCAGCGTCATTAGGAAGACAAGAGCCCATTGTCTTCCAGCTCACCTCTGAAATGATGCCTGTGAAGAGCTCTGCTCCACAGGTTGTACTCCACAGAGTGCCTCTGCTCTGAAGGCACAATCTTAACCACTGTTATGTGCTCTCTGCCTTGTTGTCGTCTCACAGCTGAACTGAATTTGGAACATTTTACAAGTAAGTACAGAACTACATTAAAAGTGACTAATTCTCAGGACTGCTAGGTGCTATTTTTACCACGGGGTTCTGTTTTTTTGCCCTCCCAGTCTGAGTTGGAACAATGAGTAAGAGTCATTTGATGTTGCTCGGGGAGTTTTTGGGAGCTGCATGTTGTGCTGTGTGTATCTATGGAGGAACAGGCCAGGATGTGAGCTGTCCTCGCTGTCACAAGCTTGCTAAACTCACTAGGAAACAGTCTCTTGAGACCTCTAGTGCCCTCTATAACTAACTGATAGTGAGAAGGGATTCTGGTATGTGTCACAGAACTAAACAGCCTTTGCTTGACCTGAACGGTGAGTTGGAAGCAGCCCGTGAAAATCCCCAATTCTTTTGTTTTGTTATCGCCACTTGCGTTGACCTTCCTGACTCTGTGGGAGAAAGGCTGTTGTTTCAACAAAACCAGCGGCGTTTACCTCAGCGCTGAATGAGGCGCCTCACCTTGAGACGGCATACTTGAGGTTTTTGAATGGCACGGCTTTGTTTTATTTTGGTACGAGTTGTGGGTTTTTTTGTAGTGGTTGGCTTCCCTGAGAAAATGGCACAGCAGAGCTGCAAGGGCAGACTCAGTGACGGCAGACTCTGTCCTCTTTGAGGATGCCTGTGGTAGTTTCACCGCCGCCTGCCTGGCCCTGAGCTCCCAATGAGATAAGTGGCGTACCTCAATGAGGGAGCTTGTACCAAGGCTAAATATAGAGGCAGACGAGAGGTAGAAGGGCAGACGAAGAGTTGCCGCTGCTCCCGGTGAGTCAATCTGTCTAATCACAAGCAGAAACAGCAGAGCTCACAATACATGTCGAGTCAGTTGAGTGAAATTAGTAGCAGGGCGCGAGCACAGCCTTTGATCTGTCTCTTTAAGAGCCAAACTCAGAGAAAAGTGTTTTGGTTGGACATTCCAGACATACCTCCTACACTTTCTGGTATGGGGCTGTCGGCCTGCACATCACAAGTATAGGTTTTCGGTTCCTTACAGATGTCCTGGTAGGTAATGAATCAAGATAAAAGCTTTGTTTCAGACTCTGATGTGTTTGTTCACAGGCTGTGTGCTCTGTGTCCAAATCTGAAGCTCAGTTATTAACCCAGTCACTCACACCTTGAGGGCCTCACAGCAGCCAGATAGCCGACTCCCACAGAGACCGAGATACTGCCACTCCTATCTCCTAACACGCCTCGATCTGCTGTTGTACCAGTCCACTCCTCTGCAGCCATTTTTGAGTTCTTCAAATTATCCATCAATCGGATCAAATGGCAGGAGCCTGAAATAACCACTTGAGACAGAATCGACAAAACCAACCTGCGTTAAGGGACATGTGGCGCTTCGTGTTCTGTGCCGCTGACAGATCAGTGACGACACGTCTGCCAAGGTGATCCCCCTCCAATAAAGTAACACTGGACCTGTTTTGGGAGTAACCCACCCAGTCACCCATTCCTTTGCCAGTAATTGATACGGCCTGG